>JACXGI010005116.1:0-17274 GCA_016801175.1 Esox masquinongy | reverse complement strand
ACACCTCACATGCTCTTAGGCACCCTCAGTCCCTTGCAGCAACAGATCGGGTTGCGGCCCATTGAAATCCTCTGTGACTTTTTCCTGCATTTCTACTAATTTCTCTCTGTTCGCGGTGTCTGGCAACCAAGGAACCTGTTCCTGGACGAGCCGCAGGGCCGCGGGGCGCCACGTGAGCGCTGTGTCAAACCAGTCTTGTTAAGTGCCTGCGCTTGACCTAGAGCGGCCTGTTTTGCATTCAAGCACATTGCTTGGTCTTCACCGGAAACCGTGTCATGGAACACAGGGGGGTGATACTTCTCACCTCGTCACCGAAACGAAGACACCTCCGTCCACATCGCTAGAGGAAGTCAACTTTTATCAACGAGCGTATTCAACAAAGGTCTCATGGGACAGTAAATAGCCTTGTTTTCCAGCTGCCGGGTTGTCTGTATCAAAAGGGGAGGCAGATAAAGGCATGGGAGAGAAATAAAACAACCTCGGATAAGGTTCACTCACATGGGGAGGGGGACGGAGAGGGACGGGATAGGGACAAACAGTAAAGGGCAGGAAAGGAATCCCTGAAAGAGCATAAAACAGGGAGGTGAATAAAGGGAAAGACAGACAGAAGAGTGACAAGCGGGGAGCTGAAAAGAAAGAGTGAGACACAAGGGTGTCAGAGAGTAAACAGAAAGAGTGAGACATGGGTGTCGGAGACAGTACACAGAAGAGAGAGAGGGAGCCATTGTCTCAGTAGGGTTTTGTTTGAGGATCATTTCCTTCTTCATTTATGATTTAACAACAGTAGCAACTGTACACAAAGCTACATAATCAGGACCCCGTCGACTGACCCCAGATAAGCCTGGGGAGCTGTGATTACCATCTAAATGTTCAAAGTAGGTATGGCGCCATGTTGTTTCTTATATAACGCAATGATAACCGTGGGAGGGAACAAAAAATGAAGCTATTGACTCTTAACTGTGTAGCTCCACATTGCCCAGTATTTAGTGCACACCTCTCAGAATGCAATGTTACAAATCTTTTTCAGTTTACTTGCATAATGTCCTTCCTCTTTGACTTTCTCGCTCACTCTCTCTCCCTCCATGATACGGTCAGAAATCCTGTCAGAAATTGTGGCATAATGTTGCCATTGATCTGCATCAAACCCTAGGCTTTTCCTCTGGTAACTGGGTGACGAGAGAGAAAGAGAGAGAGAGAGAGAGAGTGAATGAGAGAGAGGGTCAGGAAAGTCAGAGAGGTGGATCATTCTTCCCAGGCTAAACCTGGATAAAGCTAGTCAAATTGGAGATGCTGTGGATAGATACCTGGCCTCTGTCCAAAGTAGGAGATTAAAATCTCCAGGCTACTCTGATGCTCGTGCCTTTCCAGAGCACGCCACCACCCCCTTCCCCCTCCCAATCTCACCTGGGTCACTCTGTCTCACATTGTCTGTCCTCTCAACACCTTTTGAAATTAACCGACTGGCCAACAGTGAAACAAGTGGCTTTTCAATTTGAGATCATTCTTTTTTATCTCTCTCCTTCCCTGACTCAGTTTCTCTCTTTCTCTCTCTCTCTTTCCCCCCTTTCTTTCTCTCTCTTTTCCCTCTTTCTCTCACTCAGTTCATAGGGTTCTAATAACTGATGACATTTGGACTGCAGCTCTGCGAGTAGAACTGGAGTGCAGAGCTGAACTCCACATCTCTGATCCGGCATTGTGCGGCCTCTTGCAGGGCAGGGGGTTGTGGGTAATCTCTGTTGAAAAGGCAGCACTGGGTTAACATTCTCACTGCCTGGCAGTGATACGTCACCTCGTTGAAGCGGTTATGTGCGGCCCCATTTCTTGGGGTATTGGGGCTATAATAGATGCTACCTGCGAGACTGTGGGGTCCACAAAGAAGCAAGGAATGGTCAGTCATCTTAACTAGATAAGCGTAGGAATCATAGCTATCCTATCTACTGCCTCTCCATAACTTGTCATCTCTCTCTCTCTCTTTTAACTGTTTCTCTCCTTCTCTCTCTAGTTTTAACCTCCAAGTTCCAGTGAATCCACTAAGTTCAGGCTACCCCCCCCCGCTCCCCAGCCCCTCAGCCCCTCAAAGGGCTGTAGAACTAAGGGTCTGGTCGATGAGGCTTGACAGCATCCAATGAATGGATCTGTCTGATTGATTCATTAGGAATAGGTGGATTGGATCTGGGCTCTGACCCTGGCTAAGTGGGAGCTGCTGTGTGTCAGGTTTTCACTCCTTGTTTTGAGCTTTTATCTTCTAGGATCCAGTAGGTAATTCCCAGCTCATGAATTCTTGACAGGGTCCTTGAATGTTCTTTTTTCAACGTCTACCAATGAGAGAAGTCACTTGCAAAAAGGGGCCTGCACACGGCAAACACTTGAGAATGGCGGTCAGCCTCTTTCCTCTCATGCATGAATACATCCGGCTCCAGATAAACAAATAGTGATGTTGAAATAAATCACTATGTCTGGACATCTTCAAACCCTCTGAGGCAATGACTACTGATAGATACTCCAGTGGTCTGGGCGTGGCACTTTAAATGCCGGGGTCGCAGGTCGGAGCTCAGTCTGAGAGAAAAAAGACGCCTGCACTCACTTTGGATAAGAGAGTGTGCTAAAATACATCAATGTAAAAAATTGAAAGAAGTCCACTAGATTAATAAGTTATACCTGTTTTCTTGGATTGCATGACATCACCCTATGAAAGAGAGCTGTATACGGACAAGAGCACTCAGTGCAACCATGAAGGTAGTCTGGCACTGAATATATACTGTCTCCACACACACAGACACACACACACACACACACACACACACACACTCACACACACACACACACACACACACACAAACACACACACACACACAGACACATTTTAAATACTTTATTTGAATCCCCAAATCACATTACAGTGGAAAGGATTCAAACAATTTAAAGGTCATGGATATCTAGACACTTATGGGTACAGGAAGCACCTCCTTCTGTACACCACAAAGCTGCCCATGACTGCTGATACAGACACACACAGACACAGAGACACATACACACACACACCAAATGGAAAGGTGTCGGATCAGCTAGGCAGTAACAACGAAAAAAAAGTCTCCTTTAACACCCAAGACTTAGAATGTTTTATTGCACCAAAAAGAAAGGTTTGGCTTTATTATCTTAGCCTCCCATCTACGAATGCTCAGTCACACATTTAAAAGAGTATAGGCTGATGAATTTCTCTATTATTAACGTTCCGCGAAAGGTTAGCGGAGCGCTTCCCACGGACAAAGTCTTCAGGAGGTAGCAGCCGTACTGAGTGGATTATGGAAATGCAGAACGGAAAAGGTCACATGATTGCAGCTCCCATGACTGTTGACTGGGGGTTCGTCCTGTGGACGCCGCATCTCATTACACCTCGAGATCCCCGTCGGCGTCACAGAAACACGTTCCGGCAGAGGCAGTAAGTAGCAATAGGCGGTTTGGTTTAAGCCGGCGCCCATTCAGGAGAGGACAAAATGGGCAGTTTGGTGTGTCGAGGACGGGGGAACTTCCCCTCTGGCTGTGGTGTTTGAAGTGCAGAATGTGAGCAGGTGGCGCCGGGTGAGAGGAACCGAGCGGGTGGAGTTTCAGTGGCCATGGCGACGTTCCACTCCCACGTCGCACCAACTCACACCGTCACACGCGTCACCACCTTTCTCACGTTCCCTTCATGCGTACTCACTTCACACGTCCAGTCCACTAATCAAAGTAGGTGTTCACACCTCGCCCCCTTGCCTACAACTTCAGCTGCTCAATTTGAAAAGGAGCAAAAGGTGTTGCAGGTCTACTATACCCTTCAAAAGCCCACCAAGTGTCTAGAGCCGAAGTTAACATTCAACCCCCATTATCAACTACTCCAATGTGTTTAAATTCTCAAAGAGTGGGGCTCTTGTCTTCTTTCTATAATACTTTAACAAGACTCCAGAGAGCTGAAACCAGGTGATGGCCTTTTTCCCGAGGCACTCAATTTGGGAAACGCCTCCTATGCCCCTGACAGATGTGAGTGTTTCTTAAAAGACAAATATCAAAGATCCCTCTCTGCCCCATCTGCCAAATTAGTTACCGGAGCCTGCGGCTCATAAAAAAAAGAAAAAAAAATGGATCAAACCAGAATGCATTGCAGTCTGCGAGACTCGACTTTCCCTCCCCACTCGGCTCTCGCCAAGCGACTCTCCGCAGCGTAATGGCCATGGCATGCCCATAAAGAGCATTCGTCATTTCCCGTGAGCGCGACAGGCCAACACGTGAATAGCACGTTGACCCTGAACTGCTAGCTGGCGGCGAGAGACGCTCAAGCACACATCAGCGCTGTCTGTTTGCGTCCTTGAATTAGTGGTTAGGTGTGTCAACAGGCATTATCGCGGCGTCTCCCCTGTGCAATAAACACACATCACCAGTGGATTCCCTTTTCGTCCTTTTCCCATTTTTAAAGCAGCCGAGCCGGACTTAGAGCTCGACCCCCCAAGGGTAGTATTGTTTTTAGGCAGCCATTGTTAGAAGGCTAACAAAACTGGCTCGTTTAAGAGGCAGCGAACGCCTTGCTGTGCCTCCGATAAAAGGTCAAGGGGCACAGATCTTCCTTACCGGCTGGAATTTAAAAATATGTTGGTGTCCTAACAGGGCCACGTTCAACCCACAAATATTCTTGTTATCTGCAAATAGAAATGCGGCAAATAGAGTTGACACGATTCTTAATTCTAGATTCCAGAAATGCAAGTTCGTTCAGTATAGAATATCTCTATCAGGAAGTTCCACAAAGTGGCTCCCTGCCGACCGCGCCCCAGTTTCCAAACCCTGAGAGTTGTGAGTGAGCTGTGACACATGGTCCCTTCAGCTGCATGTTTATGGGCGTCCAATGTGAAAGAGGCCAATAAAATGCCTGCTTTGATGGCAGTTAATATTATGTCAAGCGTGTCATCAGAACTTTGAAACCAATGGATATGGTTTCAGTTGGACAGAAATGTTAACAATAAAAATGCCAGAGGACAAAGAACAACTCAGTGACACACCCACTTTGTCTGTTGGCTCAACATTTTGGGCTGAAAACGTTAATCACCAGAGAAGTCGTTGGAAGAGAAGTGAAGAGACCACCCATTGGTCAACCCTTTATCACGTGACTTTGTTTGGGTGGCTTGAGCCATCTCTGTCGGCCATGGTTTTGAAGCCATGCCACCACCCCCCATCTAGTTCTCCCTAGTCTGCCTGCGAGTCGCAACGCCTCTCTCCCTCCCTCCCTCTCTCCCTTTAAATCCCCCTACGTTCTGTCTTGCTCCTCTTCCTTGTTCCGCTCCACTGGTTGCAGACAGCACCAATAGGAGTTTGGCACTAGGCAGGCCCAGACACATTCGTTCCTCTTTCTCTCGGGAGCGGGTGTCAAAGACCTGCAATTCAACAGGACCCTCCATCAGCTGCCAGGACTGCTCTTTGGAGAAAGACGGGGGGATCTCCGTCAGCACACACACACACACAGGAAGGCCTGCATTCAACACACTACTGCACCAATTAGCCTGCCATTCACTTCATAGGACAGACAACCCGTCTGGAATATTCACTATGGCGTCCACGACACAGTCTATTACAGGGACTTGTTCATATTGTCCAATGACGATAGGTCACGCGGGTCACAGAGAGGACGGTCCTGGTGAACTCTGATCTGTGAGCTAGGGCTCTGGCGCTTCTCGAGCCTTTCCGTCTGCCATCACAGGAGCACTCTCCGACGCATATTTAAGCCGGTTGGTGCTCTCCTCTCGCTCAGATCCTGACGTCTCTCTCTCTTTCCCTCAGTCTCTGTGTCTCTGCACAGACCCACATCAACCCTCTCTCTGAACTCATTATGCCAATCTGATCCGAAGACACAGTGCATCTGTTCAGCACAGCCTCTCCTTAGTGTGTGACCTTTCAACTCGACGGGGCCCTATTTAAGTCCATACACGTCCATAGTAGTGAACGCAATTGTTTTCTAGGGTTCTACTAACAGTGGTTCTAAAGTCACAATTGATTCTCTATTCCAGGCTTAATCAGGATGTGTTGTGTGAATAAATTGGAAATATATTGATGGTAACTTAATAAAAGTATATTTCAACATAACCACTAATATTTCTATTTACAATTCCTTTATAATTCCCCTTAGCATGTTCTTTATACATATCATAGATATATTTAATGATGTAAAATTCCCGAAATGTAGATAGTGTTAACTTCATTATATTGAATTTGAACTTAACTAAAGTGTATATTCTTTCTGACAAAGAAAATGTTATGCTAATTATCACAACTCCAATAAGTACAAAAATGTATGATAATACTGTAATATATTGACTAGCCCTGGCGAATCTGTAATAAAGACCAAACTCTGTATTTTTCAAAATAGCACGTTCATGAAACAATGTAATCGAGATGATAAAATACAACAAATAGTAACCTAATACACCTAAACCACTTTATGAAAAGCAAAAGGCCTCACAAACGTAACAGTAATTAATAATTCTAAACTCAAAATTGAAATCACAAAAATAATGGTTACTATTTATTTTCGCCAAATATACAAATGTATAGGCCGGCATCTCATCAACCTCTGTCTTAATACCTGTCCTACCGCGAATCCGCCTACGCAGCAATCAGATAGGCCTACTGATTCTCCGTACACCATTTGAATCAAATGCTATATATTGCTATACTTCCACGTTCCATACTGTGGTCGAGACTGCAATAAAGACCTGCCCTCTAAATGGATTGCAAGGCGGCGGAATTCAAAGGGTCACAATTGGCAGCCATTTGGTTCACTGCAGACGATCGGAAGCCAATCTTCTGCATCACTCCATTGATTCTCCGGTTAAAGGCCCACGCAGCTCGGGTTTCCTTGATCAATCATGCCACATCGATTGCGACACTGGCTGTAGAAAGGGGAGCTGGAATAAATGAATGGGCTACTTTGAGTAGTTCAACAACGACACTAGTCAAATAAAGGCAAAAGTGAAACTGTTTATGATATATTAAATATAAGCAATACGTGGAATCAGGCTACTATAATATGTATCAATATCATATAATTATTTTTAATTAAATCCTAATAATTATTTATATTGTAATATAAAGCGGGGAAAATCAGTAAAGGAAAAATCTAAATATTGCAATAAAAACAAATTTCACTTTTTAGACATGAAATGTTCCTTTTGGATTTTTCAAGAGGCTATTAGTTTTGGGATGATTAAGAGTCAGAAAGAATAAAGACTCCAAACGTCGCTAAACAATGGCCAGCGGAAGGGAATGCATACCGTCGTTTTCAGAAGTGCCCCATCAAGATCTCCCGTCACATAGCCTATATAAAAGGAAGCAGCTTGCGGCTTATTGTGTTTTCTCTTACAAATGCTGGTCCACTCTCCGCCATCCAATTTCCACATCAACGCCTAAAGTGAGGTAGGTTGTTACAGTCGTTAACCTTAGTACTAATCATTTCTTTTGTCCATTCAATAATGACCATTATTATCCCTAATGACGTTTGTTGTCTATTGGCCTGTGAGTGATTATGCAAAATGGATACTCTGAGGTGGGCCCTCTGCAAGTGGTCTGTCCTGTGTCACTACAGGGTCATTAAAAGTAAGTAAAACTTTTAGTCCATGTAAACAGAATTGTCCTGTCGCGTTATTTTTAAGCTATTTATGTATTCTCCTATTTAACCAAGAAAAAGTGTGCCGAACAAAATGGCCCCGCTGCTTTTCAAAGGTTTAAGCAATAGGCCTAACAATGATGAGCTAGAACCACCTAGTCACGGCGAAGAGAGCGAGAGTAACCTGGCAGAGAAAGAGAGATACAGGTTTTGGACAACTGTAACACAGGGGCCGGAAAAAGCCTGCAGATGTGAGGACTTGCCCGATGAAAGGGGGGTACATATGACGCCAATGACGCGCGCCGTCCATTGCACAACACAGCCGATGATGAATACCATGCAGTTCAGATACAGAAAGTTGCTGATCAATTACCTCACAACTCACTTAAAAATCGATTTTCAAGTTCCACGAGGCTAATGGAATTACGTTTGAAAATCAATTCAAGGCCTATTTTCCTTTTTGTATGTATCCTCATAACATCGACTTCTATATACTTTTTCGACGTCTGTGAACAGATAGCCTACCAGTAAATAGTATTTATTGTTCAAAGAATGCATTTACGAGACAAGTCACTAATAGTTACAGGCTAAGTTTCCAAAGTTCTGTTATTAGGTCTGTGGTACATATGTTGAAAAAACTCATAAAATATAATAGGCACTTTATTTAGGGGGAAAATCCACATACAAAAACATGGTGAAGTTGGCACCTGAAGGCCAAACATCAACAAACAAATGTCACGAAAATGGTAGGGCAAATTAGTTCCAGGATCAAAACGCTGGTGTTCTATGGTAAACTATGCAGCATGATGAGAGAGTGTGCTAAGAACGAAAGAAAAAAAACGCACTTTAATCGAAAAAAAAATATTTTCCTTGAAAAGCCGTACAATGTAACGGATGGGACATCTGCGTCGAAGTTGGGCAAACGCCGTTTCTCTATCTTGCCTGGCTGCAAACCGTGATAGCTATATGTTGTCCTGTGCACACAGCTTACATATCAGCCTCTACCTCCATCATAAACATCATTTGCAAAAGGGAAAGATTAACTAATCCCCCAGTGTAGGCCACTGAAATATATTTAGGACCATTTATTTGACCGACAGGCAAAGAGACTGATCCAAACATCTCCCGCTCGTTGGTCTCTTTATCTTGAGACACGTACAGGCCTCATGAGGCCTTTGTAAAATGAGATTCAAGTAGGTTTACAACATTTCTGTCTAGGATACTATAAACAAAATTAAGTAGGTAGGGCAATACAATTTTACAGCCAACTATACACCGCAAATATGCTGAATATCTTTAGAATAATATTTTGTTTTGACGGTTATAAATCGAGGTTACTTCATAGTAACCTACTGGAAAATTGTTTGCATATAGGCCTGAACAGAAGGACCACTTAGCGAACGACAGCCTCGTTTATCCATGCTTCTATGCTTTTTTTGAATACATGCAAACGAATCTTTGCATTTCAATTACTTTTACGTTTGAGTTAAAAAAATACAACAACAACAACAACAAACAGCATTGCCAGTAAAACTTTGTCTTGTGTGCTAAGCAATGCTAAGCTTAAACTGTATGTGGTCACGCTATGACATTTGGGCCCCGTTCATTTATTCAATAATGGCCCACATAATAGCTTGTGTCTGAGGTGTTTAAATGTTTAAATTAATATTTTTTCATAATTGTTTTTTCAAATGTTCGATGAAATCATAAACATGGACACGCAGTCAACCAAAATCATTGTATTCTCACAATAATTCAAAACCTGTCTTATTTTAAATAGGCTAGCCTATAGCCTCAATAAACTATTTTCCAAAATCATTTAGTGCAACTTTTTTACATGTTTCTTGTCAGTAGTGGTTGTAACGTTGATAAAATATGGGCATTCTCTCGTTTATAGCTCCTGGTCAGAACAGGCGCACGACGAGGTCGTGCATTGTCCCGGGTGCACCCGCTCGCCTCTCTCGAAATCACCATGAACTATAGGGTCCCTCTCAGAGAAGTCTCCGCGCATGTCGTAAATCACCTGGCCATATTAAAAGCTTAGCTCAGGCCCGAACCAGGTCAGCAAAGGGAAATTAATGGCATCACTTATGGTGGAAATAGATTGTCCTAACGAAATACATCAACTTCAGACCAAAGCTGCACCTAGAATTTCGGTTCCGCAATACAGTGACACCACTCAAAACAAGGGCCTCCCACTAGGCCTATCATGAATGCAACATATAATCACTGCAGCAGCAGGCCTCGTACACAGGCTGTATGTGAAATTGTGCGTTTCAGTCAACATACCACTTCCTAAGCTACTTTGTCTTTCTATGGACGATGTAGGCCGATGTATAGGGCGAGGATTGTGAAAATTGGACAAATAGCAAAATGGGAAAATTTAACTTTTTAGTTTTCACTACGCTCCAATTGTCCCATTTACACACTGCTCGCCCTCCCTTATCAAGTCTGATTGTGGGCACCAATGAAACCACTAAGGTTATCAGATAAGCCGTAAGCCAACATTATCGTGCTATACCCTATTCCACTTCAATTCAGTTTAAGGACCATGAAAACAACACTTTATTATAAACAGTCTACACATGGTCTTATTGTGTTATAATTACACTAAAAATATACATAATTTAACGTATCATCTGAAATTGGATTACGTCTCGTCATTAGATGTGCCCAATTATCATGAAACCTTGGACGCTATTATCTGTTTATTTCCTGAATCGAAGTTAAAACCCGCGCAAAGCATTTCTCGGAACAGATTAATATGTATTGACAAGTTGTGAAAACCGGCAAGAAATCGGAGAGAGTGAATTTACTGAAACAGTGGCACACTGTCCTACTTTCTAGTGGCTACAATAACACAAGACAGCCGGGTAGTCTACAATTTTCCTTTCTCCAACAGCGATAAACCCGGAGGCCCATTCAACCGGATTGCAACTGAAGTTCCATGCCAAACATAAAACGTAAAATATGAACGTACCAATACATGCGTTTATACGGGAGAATTGGCTTTTGTTTGGATGAGCTGCACTGGAGATATGGAGCACATAATACATCATTAATTTAATAAAACCGAGGATTCTCTCATGCAAATCACGTCTGAAATTAACGCTGACAACAACAGAGAGTACCCTATCCTCACCGTACATTAACTCTTCTTTCCGAACAGCCAACACGTAAAAACGCAATAGCTTGCGGTAAAACAATCCAATGCTTTTCGTTTTCAAAAGTTCTCCTAATGACATTAAAATGCAATAATATCTCAAATATATCTTCATATTAACGAATACGCATATAATGTATTTCATAAGTACAAACGAGTGCATTATGGTCATTTACATACACGTAATTAAAGAAAATTCTGTTTAATTTACACGTTACTTATAATAGTTGCAAACGGAACTGCTTAGAAAGTAGTGGATAGAGTTCTTGACAAACTGGTCCAGAATAATAGGTAAATAGAGAACCTTGCAAAATACGAGACGCTGACTTAAGGCAAAGTAGGGACAGGATCATCAACTGCGCTGCATAGGCCCATCCCGGGAGCTTCAACAGCCTAGGCCTACGTAAAGAGCTCAGACTCCCCATAGAGACAGTTGTGTTGCGCTAATTTCCTTAGGGCGAGGATGAAAAGGCTAGCATCAATGATAATGAATGATCTTAAAGAGAAGAATACACAACTATACTTGAAAGGAAATGACTGGTGTGCATAACAAAGGTGTATTGAAAATCAGTAACGACATCGCATTTGAGGTTTTGTGCTGTAGCGCAAACCCATCGGTGGGAGCGAGCGAGGTAGCCTAATATAGCCTACCGTAGTCGACGTATATAAAAATGGTCTCTCAAAGCCTGATGAAATATAATTATGTAATGTGAAGCGTGAAATAGGAACAACAGAGTTATAGTTTGATGAGGGGTCAACTTGTATAACTCCGCTTTGGCTATCAGTGCGCACTGCTCTAGCTCATTGACGGACATCATGAGCGCTTCGGCGTAAAACCCTGGGCGATCGTGGTCTCAACGCAAATACAACACCCAAAAGCCTAGACACAAACCTGCTAAAATATAAATGTGTCTTACCTTCAACAGCTGACGCCACGGGCAGCAAGAGACTGCATAAAACCAGCAAGTAATCCATTGTCATAAAGCAGTCAGCTCGGACATTAAAATGAACCCAGGCGAGAGGGGAATACAACCCGACGTCCACGCACCCAGTTCAACAGCGTCCAGTACCCTAACCCAGAGATACCTCCATAAAACTAAAAGCAAAAATAAGAGAAGTAGCAAAATGAGAGAGGTATGAGAAGCTACGGGCAATCTAGGAACCCTCTCCTTGTTCGATGCGTTTCCAATGGATTTATGCCAGAGAATTGGGAACGGGCAAAAGTCGTCCGACCAGTAGACCAGTCGGCATTAGGCGATCGATCGAAGAGAAGTTGCCCCGTTCCCAACCACGGTCAATCACCGTTCGGTAAATATCCCCGATGATATTTCTTGTTATAGAATCGCCGGAAAATCTATGTCCGCTTCACAGGGTCCGTGGGGAAAAATCCAAAGTCTTTTCTGTAGTCAAGACGTTTGATAGCTCCGCAATTCTGGTATCAATACCATAATGTAGTCCAGTTACGCATGTTTTCACATACATACATGATCAAGTACTATTCCCGAAACAATCGTGTTGGTTTATATATTCTAGTAAATCCCTGAGCGAATTATCTGCGCGGCTGCAGAAAGCTTATGCTCCGCTCGGTGTGTGCATTGGAATGAAGAACGGTTGTGCAGGCACAAGAGAAGGGTGAAACAGAGAGACCGCGGGGTATGGGAGGAGTTACGGTCGAAGCAGCTGTCAGTCTCTCATACGGTCACACCCCCGCAACTAGCTTGGGAAGCCGCTGCTTCAGGGCCACTGCCTTTCTCGGGAAGCCCAGATCAGGCATGGACACAGCGATTTCAGCGGGGGCAGAGCGCCCCCCTGCGGGACACTCATATTCCATCGCTACACATACAGCAAAACGACGGAGTTTCAGCTGGTTTGTATTTTGATACAAAATTTTTTCCCCATCGATTCCAGTAATTATGTGTCTAAAAGACAGATATTTATTTTCAATGGACGCTGTTTATTATCGAAATTCAAAAGCCCATCCAACACGTTGGAAATATCTGTAAGTATGACAGCGCATATTACTTCTCCAGTGTAAAGATTTTATCTTGGAATTTCACTTTATGTCGAAGTACGCATTCTAATCTGCGAATTATAACATAAAGTTTGATATTTTAATAATAGAAAACAACCACTGTGCATTTGACGCGCAAGTGTCAAAGCGTGAAAGCACTGGTTCTGCTGAAATAGTTTGTAGTATAGATATGGAGGCGTCTAAAAAGTTTACAAACTATAATGTAGTTTCATTTAACAGTAGTTAAATCCTCTACCATAACTTCTATTTCTGTCCCCCCACGTCCTTAATTGGCATATATTATGTGCATTTGTAGAGCAGTAAATTAAATGGACATACGGAGAGTTTTGGTCTTCCTCAGTAGACCGGGAGAAAGGGTTTTTCTTTCTCTGGAAAGTTAAAGAACAGAGCACAAGATAATCCTTTCGTACCCACCGACTCAATGTTATAGTTTACATCCATTGTATTGCTTAACAGAGGTGAATATGAGTAGGCAAAGTCAGACTAACATCAACATGCAGATGCGAATTATGAGCTTTGAGGTGGAAACAATATACATTTCAATATTCAATTGTTTTATAAAATGTGTTAATTGTTATGAAATACAAAACTTTGAGTGGTACCTAAATGCATAAAATGCAAGCATTACTTTGTTCATGTGTCAATCAATTGTTGAAAATTAGCTTCTGTAAATTAAATCTAATTCTACTTTTGATTTCGATAAAGCTTTTTATAAAATATTATTTGGTTGTGTTCTAAAGTTATGCACACTATAGATAATGTCACTTTTTCCCATGGCCCTAAAACATGATAAGTTTCTGGAAAATTAAACTTAATCTAGGTAACAAGATAATCATGCCGATTAGGTTGCTTGCTGTTTTTTTGATCAGTTTTTACGCCTATCTGTAGCTATAAGTCGCCTAATCATATGGCTGGTCTACTTTTTATTGATTATTTTATTACCTAATATATAACATTAAAATGCTACATATTATATGGACCAAATGAATGATAAAAAAATGAATAGACCAAGTTGTTTATTTCTTTTAAACTTGAGTCTGTAGGATGTCATGACGAAAGCGACCACCGAACTGAGATAGGCCTATGCTACCAAGCCCTGCAAAATGTGTATGTTTTGTTTAAATATTTTTGTGATGACTTCAGGAGAGAGTTGAATGGCTTCCTTTTCCGAACCAAATCTTGGCTCCCGCCCCGGGCTTTGCTCCTTCTTGGGATCCCTCTCTCTTGAGCTCGCTGAGCACGGGGTCTCGGTAAAGGCCCGGTGTCACTAGGCAAAAGAAGACACGAATGGAAGACACAAGGTTAATTGTAGCACTTTTTAAATGTTATTTAAAACATTTGTTTTTCAGAACGTTTCCTTCTCAAGACTTACTAAGCAGGCTCTTCCATACATTACCATGATAGCACATTATTTCTTTGATGTGAGCTCTTTGCATGACCACAATGGTTATATTACATTTTTATAATTTCAATAAATTTGAAGCACATTTGCCTGTTTGGACAATTTTATTAAAACGGAATAAAGGAGTACATAAAACATAAAACAGGCCATAATGACTTTAATTTTTGACAACCCTGCCAATCAATACTTTCGAATCAATTCCCTAAATAGCCGACATGTAAATAAAATGCATTTTACTATTGCTTGATGCGGCAATATGCTTGCCCTGTCGTCTATTTTACAGCTTCAAACTAATACAATGTAATAGTGTATATTAATTATTCTCGTGTTTAGTAGTAAACCAACACGTGATTTAAGGAAATCAACTGGTAGATTCCCATTCCGCGTGTCTTGAAAGGCCTCTTGGCCAGAAAGGCCACCGCTCGCGCTAGACTGTGATTTTCTGAAGGGGCCGGGGTCGAAGATGAAAGTTGGGGGAGTGTTGTTGTCCGGGCAGTCGCTGGCTGGGCAGTCTGCAGTGTTTGTTATCCCCTCGTATTTTTGTTGGCACTCAGGGGTTAAGCACTCGAAATATCCGGGTCACTCTCCCGTCCTAAGGTGTCCCCGCAGTCACACATCAGCCAGGAGTTAAGAATAGCTCGACGAACTGCATCTGACTCAGCTGACAGTTCTGTGCGCCAGATGATGTTAGAGCTTAGTGCTGTTGCTGAATGCAATACTGTTCAGTCGATTCAATTTCATAAGAGATCACAGAGTTGACGTTTGTATTGAGCTTTGTGGTGAAACAAACAGTGCAGTCTTATTTGTAGTAGGTTAGTCACTTTAGTCATTGTTTTGGTCAATTCTAAACTTGAGTTTCCTTTGTATCATCCAGTTGTTTCCTATTTAACGGTGTGGCTAGTGCCTATGTGTCCTCATTCAGGGCTGTATTTTTTTAAACATATTTTTTGCTTCACATTGTGCAATAAAGCAGGGAGTATGGTATATGGCCAATATACCATGGCTAAAAGCTTTTGTTAACAAGGTGCCTGTATACTCCGAGTCAATATATTGGCAATGACACATAAACCTCCTGTAGATGCCTTATTGCTATTGTTAACTGGTAACCAACATAACTGACCAAGTAAAAAGTGATGTGATGTCATACCCATGATATACTGTAACTGTCCCATAAACCGGTGCTTTTAGCCTATCAGCATTCAGAATTCAAACCACTCATTTTATAAATATTGTGGATATACAGTATAAGCTATTTTCCAATGGTCATACCGACAAACATAAACAATAACAATTTACGAATGCTGAAGTTTAATATCAACATGATACCCAAGTCTGTCCGCAAATAGAAGGTTAAACAATCTCTTTGGTCAGACGCTTTATTATGTTCTCCACGAAGAGATGTTTTCAGTTTTAGTTAGTCATTTCATTTACATTACCAGTGAGTAATCTTGTTTTATGAAGTATAATCTGTCTCTCTCCCTCTTTCCCTCTCGCCTCCTTTCTCTCTTCCCTTTCGCCCTCTTTCTTTCCCCTCTCCTTCCCTCTCTCTCCCACTTTAGAAGCAACACATTTGTAAAGACTGGACTATCTGGGATCAAAATCACAACGAGGAAAACACAACACTTGCTCTTTGTCCTCTATGTTTTCTTCTGATCTATAATTGATGTAGTCCCTTGGAGCCTACAGGGCAAACCTTTTTACACCTTACTGTTTTAAAACTTTTTACACCTTACTGTCAACGTCCTACCAGGTCAACGCTCTTCTCACGGCAGAAATGGAGGACAGTGTTAGAGGCATCTAGGAATACTATGAACTTAAGAAACACACATCTGTACATACTCAACCCTGCCATGATTGTCCAAAACATTTCTCTGAGAAATTAAGACAGAAAACTCTTTACTGTTTTATCACTGGTTTAAAGCAAAATAAATATGTATTTTTTTGTTGCTATTGGCCTTGTTTCTTGATCATTGTGTCGTCTTCCTCTGTACTTTATTGAGTATTAATTCTATAGCCACAGTTCAGTGTTTGTGTCTAGGCCCAACATTGACCCAGTGTGTGACCATGGAAATGTGAACACGCTGAAAATACTGATGCAAACACTGTCAGTCTGTTATGTCGGGATGGGATTTTTAGACTTTATGGAATTATTTACGGCAGCAACTGGGAGCAATTAGAAAGAAAAAAGACAGTCCTGGGACAGAACAACAGGGGTTTTCGTCTTGTCGGCTCAGGGAATGGAGATCCTGCAATCTTTAATTCACCGGCCCAACACTCTTGACCACTTCCCCGAGGGCCCAATGTATGATGCTGTTTAAGAAAGGCGCACTGGATGTGCACGATATATGTGTCCAGGTTGTATGCCTTTTGTAATGAAAAGGTCTGGATATAAAGAAAACCACATTAAGCTGTTGTTGTGCCCTTAAGCAAGACACTCAACCCTAATGGCTCATGTAAGTCAGTCAGGATAAGAGAGCCTGCTAAATGATGAAAGTGTTCAAATGTTCACAGTATGAGAAATTGCATCTGATCTGTGATCTAGTATGACCAGTGGACCTATCTGTTGACAAACAAACAATTTGGACCACTATGTCTACATTGATCATATGTCTGTTTAAATTCAACAGTTACTTCCAATAAATGACATTCTCTGAGAGAAAATCAGATTCTAACTGCTAAGGACTTGAGTAAGAGGATCTGTACAGGCTTTAGGAGATTGTCTCTGGTTGTAGCCAAAACCACATTGCTGGCCTTGAGGCTCCTGGCGTGCATTAAATGGGCGAAGAAAGGGAGAGTTGGTTCCCCACTCCCACCTGTGTTGTTCATTTTTACATCTCAAACGGGGTCGGGGGGTAGCACTAAGAAAGGGGTGGGGGGTACTACTCCAGGAACCAGAGAGAGATGCTGGGTGTTAGTGGGCTCTTTAAAAGCATTGCCTGATATTAAGGAGGTCTTAAAAGTGCAAGCCTGTTGTTCTAATGCAATACTCTACAAGTTCAGAGCCACTCTGTCCCTGAAAACAGGCAGCAGAGCCTCTGGCCACTCTGTCCCTG
>JACXGI010005115.1:0-49078 GCA_016801175.1 Esox masquinongy | reverse complement strand
GCACTGTGTGCAGGTGCCAAGTCCTGTTGGAAAATGAAATCTGCATCTCCATAAAGTTGGTCAGCAGCAGGAAGCATGAAGTGCTCTAAAACTTCCTGGTAGACAGCTGCGTTGACCTTGGACCTCAGAAAACACAGTGGACCAACACCAGCAGATGACATGGCACCCCAAACCATCACTGACTGTGGAAACTTTACACAGGACTTCAAGCAACATGGATTCTGTGCCTCTCCTCTCTTCCTCCAGACTGTGGGAACTTGATTTCCAAAGGAAATGCAAAATTTACTTTCATCAGAGAACCTAAGTCAGCAGCAGTCTAGTACTTTTTGTCTTTAGCCCAGGCGAGACGCTTCTGACGCTGTGTCTTGTTCAAGAGTGGCTTGACACAAGGAATGCGACAGCTGAAACCCATGTCTTGCATACGTCTGTGTGTGGTGGTTCTTGAAGCACAGACTCCATCTGCAGTCCACACTTTGTGAATCTCCCCCACATTTTTGAATGGGTTTTGTTCCACAATCCTCTCCAGGGTGCGGTTATCCCTATTGCTTGTACACTTTTCTACCACATCTTTTCCTTCCCTTCGCCTCTCTATTAATGTGCTTGGATGCAGAGCTCTGTGACCAGCCAGCCTCTTTAGCTATGACCTTTTGTGTCTTGTCCTCCTTGTGCAAGGTGTCAATGGTTGTCTTTTGGACAGCTGTCAAGTCAGCAGTCTTCCCCATGATTGTGTTGCCTACAGAACTAGACTGAGAGACCATTTAAAGTCCTTTGCAGGTGTTTTGGGTTAATTAGCTGATTAGAGTGTGGCACCAGGTGTCTTCAATATTGAACCTTTTCACAATATTCTAATTTTCTGAGATACTGAATTTGGGGATTTCATTGGTTGTCAGTTATAATCATCAAAATTAAAAGAAATAAACACTTGAAATATATCAGTCTGTGTGGAATGAATGTATACATTATACAAGTTTCACTTTTTGAATGGAATTACTGAAATAAATCAACTTTTTAATGATATTCTAATTTTATGACCAGCACCTGTACATTGGATATGAAGAGATAAGCTTGATACCTGGCCCGAACCATGAAAAACATTGATATACAAGAGAAAATTTAATGAAATTTCTTAACCAGGAAGCAGCAAACAAACAAGGAACAGAACACAAGGGTCTGCTTTGCAATTTACAATGTCACACATGCCACTTGCCCACGGTCACATGAATTTCCATCAAGTGGAAACAAACAAATTCCTAGCAATGGAATCATGTGACTCCATTCAGAGAGAAACAACCTCCAGACAATAGGCCACATCCACTCAACTAGGCCTCAGCAGGCTCGGAGGAAACGGGAAACATTTTCAGGGATACATATCTTCAACAGAGCTCCCTTTCCCCCTGAACACCGCATGTGTAGACCCCATTCAGCCTTTCTTTTGCACCTGCTATATGAATGGTACACGATGTTGCAAACAAACCTTTGTTTTTGTTATCTTTCGTAATCCCCTTTCTTTGGAGTTATTTCGAGTAGGCTGTCGCAAATAGATACCATGGCTCAAGGCAACATAGCTGGCTTGTCTCAACATAAGACAGGTTCAGACTGTCTAGCAGAGACCCAGGAATCTCGGATAAATGAATACCTTTTGAAGCCGTTAGTGGAACCTGCCTGACAAGGTCGGGAAAAATATATTTTTCCATCTCATCTACCACTCATCTATGTGACCAGCCTTACATTACTTTTAAAGCCAACCTTTATTCTTTTAGTCAGGAACGCAACCCAGATACAGAATTCACACAGGACAAGATCAGCGAGATACTCATGTGGTGTTACATGAAACCACAAAGAGGACTGAACGAATGAAGACAAAACCAAAAAAAAAAGTATTTCACCGTAGGTTATATTTAAACTGCCATCGCATTACGTTGGGTCAACTTTGACCAGGGATCACCCAATCGAGGTAGAGCAGTCGGCCTCAAGGTCCCCCGTACAGGTGCTCTCGCTCTTCTCCAAACAGTATCGGTAACATCCATGGCAATACTGAAGACCTTATATTCAGTAGGAATGGCCAGGTGGCCTGTGGCGAGGCACGTCGGCCCGTCTGCGAAGATAGAGCAAGCACTGCAGCAGCACCACCATCTGCTCTAGCTGGCACAGGGTCCCACCGGGACAAGGACAGAAGATGAAACAGGCAGGCTGGCAGGTAAGCTGTCCTTCACTAACACTCACACCGGCCAGGCTGAGAACAGCCAATTACCATTTCATTATTAACAGATCACACAGTAGGTTACGTTAGTTCCTTAAGAGATTTTCCAAAATAAGGTGTTCAGGGTTAGGAGAGTAATAAATAGTGTTTACTGTGAAAAACAGCGAGAGTCTTCCCATTCTGTGCTAAAGAACATCGGCAACATCAGGGCAGTTGACACCTTTGCCTAGCTTGAACCTGCTCAGCAAACTGCAACCACCCAGGTACACGTTTCATCTGATCTTTTTCATCAACTCAGTCAGCTTGTAGGCAACACATTCAGCAATGGGCAGACTCTCTTTAATTTGTAGCCACACAAGGCCAACTCTATGGACTCCAGAGCAGTGCCAAACACAGCTGTTCTTTTGACACACCGCTGTGGAAGCACAGAGGAAAGTTCATCGAAGAATCACACTGCTTAACGGCTCAAAGAAGCCTAATCTTCCCATAAAGAGACCCACAGTGTTTGGGGAACTATTCTCCTTTCAATAGCTCTCATCAGGAAACTGGCAGTATTTCCACAATTTACAGTATGGGCAAACAAAGAAGCTAAGAGAAAACTGACAGCTCTGAGGGTCTTACAAAAAGTCTTACTTGTACCGTCCTCCAAATCTTGGATTTATGTGCAATTGTTAGAGAAAAGCTTTAACCTCTGATTTGATAGAGAGCGGGCCATAATGATTAGCATAAATTTGCAATTAATCCAGACAGGGATTAGCTATCATCTCAGCCCCAGTCAATAACATTAGGCTTAAGCAGGCCAAGTCTGTTATAAATAAACTAGCGTAATTGTTATAGTCTACAAGCGTAATTGTACTCCTCTGACAGGGTAATTATTCCACACACCCACTCAATAGAATAGGTTACTTAGCACAAGGCTTCCAGGGAAACCCACTATCATAGGAACAGTGATTCGTGACAAACTACTTTTGAGGGGAGGTCAGAAATCCTGCCAACTTCAGGCATTTGTTTCCTTACAGGAAGACAAACAAGTGTGCAAAGCTCAAGAAATCCCACATAGCCATGGAAAAATCTGACTTGTCATAAAACCTGTTGACAGCAGGGAAAACAATATTGTAACTTTGTAGTTATAATTGATAACAACCGAGGCATGCTAGTTTCTTGCCCCTTGAGAGACAAGTGCTCTTGATTTCTGAGGGGAGGAAGGAATAATATGCCCTTATGCCCCATCAGATAGCCTCATTATTCAGGCCTATTTAACAGACTGACACACGGAGTGTGTATAACTCCCGTAAATGTCGACATAGCCTAGGGGGCTTTTGATAGGGGATCCTGCCTTGGTTCAATATAAACACTAAACAGATTATAGCAAAAGAGTGGCGTAGGGCGGCCCAGTGGTCAAAGCTGCTGCTTTAGATGCATATACTGCTACAACATGAGTTTGAATCCAGCACACTGCTCCTTCAGCAAAAACTCTGCCCCCTATTGTTCCACAATGTCTTGATCTAATAAAGGACACATCCCAGAAGAAAAATGTCTGTGAAATAAAAGGCGATGACAATGCAGTGTTGACCAAGTTTATACAGATTTTGTATTAAGCCATTTCAGGATCAATAACAGCTATTGATAGGTCAACATGAGCATCTACAAAATATAGTTAGTAATTAGTGAATGGGCCACATGCATAACTATCCTCACAATCTGTATATAAGGGAGTTCAGGCTGCATTCGAAACGTTTAAACAAAGTTCTCTTCCCTGAGTAATTGCCAGTCCCCAGTGGTGGTATTTTGAATCCAGACATTTCAAAAAGAAAGACTATTCATTTTTGGTTTTCTGCAACAAGGTTTTTGGCAGCAGATTATTCAGACAAGGTGGTCTTGGGCAACTCCTTTTACTGGAGGTCTATTCTGGAGGAACTGGTTCAGTAGGGTAGTTAAAGACCTCGTAGAAAAAAGAAATATCTGCATATATTCGTTGTTTCAGAACAGCCAAAGGCAGCAACTTTGTTTTGAAATTTTCATACGAATGTAACATTATAAATATATTTAGTATACAGTAGCATCTATTTTATATATAAACCATTAACCCTAGACACATGCTCTTTTGCATACAGACTGTCTTGTTCAAAAATAAATCTTGGAAAGTTCTGAGTAAATTTTATTGACAGACTCATGGTTTTATTGCATTATTCAAAGTTTTTTGGCAGAATTTGGTATTTGGAAGTATGACTTAACTGTTTGCAAATGGTTATATGATTAAAATAAGCAAAACAATCGCAATATTGAATCGCAACTACATAGAATTGGGAGAATCATGAAAATCGCAAAGCATACTGCATTGGCACATAAGTATTGTGATAATATTGTATTGTGAGGTCCCTCGCAATTCCCAGCCCTAGTGTCATTTACACTGCCTACTGCTCATTCCATTTCATATGAGTTTTTTAGGATAGAGATTTTTGAATAGAATGTGATACCACTGATAAACAGTGTGGCCCTGTAAACACATTCCAACTTTACCAGTAACATATCCTTCAATGCAGTAACCAAATAATGGGATAGTTCAACCTAGATTAATATTTGAGTGAATTTCTGGTTATGTGAAAAATGACTCCATGGGCCTTCAAGGACAACTCAGGGTAAGTGGAATTTCACGCTGAACTATCCCTTTAATAGGATCCAGCTAAGAATAGGCAATACAAATACAAACCTAAGAAAAGCTCCACAGAAATGTGAAACATTCGTAGATCAAGGACAGACTAATTTATGTTCACAGACTTCCTCTCACGTTTAAGTGTTAGTGGCTACTGATAAATGTCACTAAGGCATGACTAGACTAAAGAAACATCTTGGGGCACTGTCCAGAATCCTGCCACTAATGTTTATAAGACTAACTTTCAAACAATGACATGATTTGTCTGTTCCACCCCTTCCCGAAGGAGACTGGAATAATACTAGCTTGTCCAGGGTGGTTTATGTTGGGGGGATAGCACTGCACATGACCAAAGTGAATATGAGGAGACTTTAATGTAGGTCAATGCAAACTGATCGATGGACCGCCGATAACTCTTCATTTGCGGATCTCAGGCACTCGGTACAATTTTGTAGAAAATAATATTTGAAACTTAAAATATGGCCGGAGATGTCTTCTAGTCATTTATGCAAGCAATACAGTAATATCTTACAAATGGCCACTTTAAATGTTGCCATGTGATTTAATCAGTGGATCCCCATGTAAGCATTGACTGAACGGCCAAATCCATCAGATTGATGTAGATCTTTTTCTTTCCCTATCCTATCAGTGACAGATTATTATGAGCCACAGGCTCAGAAAATGAGGAGCCCAAGAGCATATGCAATAACGGTATGTCTCCATTCATACGAAAAACTATTGCCAAATCAGGCTTAGTTTACATGGACAATCCTTGTGTGCAAATAATATCCTGGTAACACAGGCCTAGGTTAGTCAAATGTATTTATTTGATGACAAGTTATAAATGACAAGTGTCGATGGGGACACTTGAATTTCTTGACCCTATATCGCTCGATACATTCACTAAATTAGTAATGAGTTCTAAACCCACAAATTGTCAAATAGACCCGATTCCAACAAAACAACTTAAGGAGTAACTTCATGTGCTAGATAAGCCAACGAAATTAGCCTAATTGCTCCCTATCCTCCGGAAGTGTACCAAACTCACTAAAAATTGCGGAAATAAAGCCTCTTCTCAAAAAATCGAATCTGGATCCAGACATTACACAACTACAGGCCAATATCGAACCACCCGTTCCTCTCAAAAATCGTAGAAAGATTTGTTTCACTACAACTAAATGCCTTCCAGAAGACAAATAACATAGGAAATGCTCCTGTCCGGTTTCAGACCCCATCATAGCACTGAGACTGCACTCGTGAAGGTAACAAATGACCTTCTAATGGCCTCAGACAAAGGTTCCGCATCAGTCCTGTTGCTTCTTGATCTTAGTGCTGCCTTTGATACTATTGATCACTCCCTTCTCTTAGAGAGACTGGAAACATGGACACATTCTACATGGACACATTCTAGCCTGGTTTAAATCTTATTTATCTGAAAGATATCAGTTAATATGTGTGGATGGCAAGTTCTCTGACAAATCAACAGCTATGTTTTGGTGTTCCTCAAGGCTCGGTTTTGGACCCATGATTGTTTTCACTATATATGCTGCCTCTCTCTGGGTGATGTCATCCGGAATCACAATGTTCATTTTCACTGTTATGCTGATGACACACAGTTGTATATTTCAATGAAACATGGAGAAGCTACTGTGGAAGCATGCGTTTCAGATGTTAGGAAGTGGATGACGGAGAACTTCTTGCATTTATACTCAAGAAAAACAGAAATGCTTGTTTTATGACCCAAGAAACATTTGTTGGCAGACCTTACAATGAACCTTGACGGTCATATTATGGTCGTATCTCAAAAAACTGTGAGAAACCTCGGCATTAGCCCCAACCCTGATCTCTCCTTTGATGAACATATAAAATATATCTCAAGAGCTGCCATTTTCCATCGTCGGAACATTGCATAAATCAGAAACTTTTCATAAAAAACTGATGCAGAAAAACTAATCCATGCTTTTATCACTTCTAGATTAGGTTACTGCAATGCTCTTCTCTCCGGTTACCCTGATAAATAAATAAAGTTCAATGGGTGTTGAACACGGCTGCTAGAATCCTATCGAGAACTAAAAAATTTGAACACATTACTCCAGTACTAGCCTCTTTACACATTGCTGCCTGTTAGGGTTAGGGCTGATTTTAAGGTTTTATTGTTAACCTATAAAGCAATACATGGACTTGCTTCTACTTACAGTACCTCACTGAAATGATCCAGCCATACATACCTACACGTAACCTAAGATTGCAAGATGCAGACCTTCTAATTGTACCTAGAATGCCTAAACAAACAGCTGGAGGCAGGGCTCTCTCTCATAGAGTTCCACTACTGTGGAATGATCTGCCAATTAAGGTTAGAAATGCAGACTCAGGGTAAACTTTCAAGTGTCTACTAAAGACTCATCTCTACAGCATGATCTATGATAAAGAGCAATCTGGCACAGGGGTGTAATGGTGACTGGAAAGGCTTGATACTGTCCACCCTTGCCGTCTTGCCAGGTGGGCTCTCATCGCCACTGGGATGCCCTCTCTCTAATGCCATTTGGGGGCGAAGTCACTGGTTTGTTGTTGTCTCTCCATTGCACCCATTGTGCAATTGGGGTGAACTCTGCTGGCAATACTCGGCTGGCAATACTCTGCCCTCATTTCAGGGTGGTTGTGGTTGGTTGGTATCCCTTTGGTTGATGCTTGGCAATGTGGGTGGATCGACTTCCTGCTTGTCGGGCCCTGTCTGGGGCCTCCCCCGGATAGGTCCACAGAGTCACTGGACCCCCGTCTCAGCCCCAAGGTTTTACGCTGCTATATTATTGTGCCGGGGGGAGTAGGGTAAGTTCTCCTTCTCCACTGTAAATCCTTGTAAACTCAAGGAATGCACTCTCAAAATTTTCTTGTCTCCTGCCCCGTTCAAACTTAGGAGGACATGGCTTGGCGCACACCTCCCGAGTACCAGGTTCTAAAGACTCGTTGATGCCACTGTCCAAAGTCTACCAGGCTGTGCTGCAGATCAAGACGATACCTGACGATTCCACCTGCCTGCATTGTTGTTGTTTGCTCCTTGGGATTTCAGGCTGGGTGTTTTGTAAAAGCACTTTGAGACAACTGCTGATGTAAAAAGGGCTTTATAAATAACTTTGATTGATTGAATCAAATCAAATTATGGGAAAACCTATAAAGTGATTTAAGAAAATGTTGGCGGCAAAGGAGACTGTATTAGTTAATGATGTAGACTACCTGGTATCTGTCCCTGACTCCCACACAGTCATTAGAGATTAGCTCAACCCTGATGGCCTCTGTGACTAATAAGGCAACCGCTGCATCTTTTAACGTCACTTTGACAAATGACTCTGATATGTCTAGAGAACACCTAACCGTATCAGTGCTTGGCTTGTTTGCAGAGCTAAATGCGCCATCTCTCATAAAGGACAATGTTAGTTGTCCTCAACAACATCTTTGGGAGTCTCCTTAGTGGCACAACAAAGGTAAGACACACGTCCAAGAGTGCTAAAGGGCACTGCGCCTCTACGAACTGGTTCAATTCCAATCTAGCGACTCTTTATGGTGGGTCAGTGCCGAGTTCTACAATGAAACAAGTTTTTCCTCCAATACATCAGTTCAGCAGACTTCCTGCTTAAGCGAGCATTTTGACAAGAAGCAGTACATCTTAGCAAAACATCTTTAAATGTTCACATTCCCTGATTGTTGCCCTTCCAGAGCCAAATAAGGTTCTACTGACAAACTAATTAATATATTGACATTTAATAAAAATGTTAACAAAACAGTGTAATACAATAAAACAAACAATATCCCATGAATGCAGTTACATTTTTTTTTAAACCTTGAAACTCCAAGGAGAAGGTCATGCATGGAACAGGTTTGAAAGCCTTCAGTCATCATCTCTGATGTAAGCCTAATCAAATTTTCCCAGACATTCCACCAACAATGGAGCAATTAATGTTTATTGATTTGTGACGTACAGTCTCCATTGAACACTGTTGCAGTATGATAAGCAGGGCTCCCACAACCAGGCTATCATGAATCTCAACATAGGTTTAATCTAGATGAGGGCCTCTTAAACTATAAAGAGGGCCTTGATCTTTCAGTGAACCATTTGTTGTGAAAACAAAATCAAAATGAGACATTTGAACCACTTAACATGTAAACGTTGGAAAAGAAACAAAGAAGGCTTGACTTCCAGCACTGCACACTGGCCTGGTGAAGTTTTCGAAACCCTCCATGCAAGTCAGTCATACATGTCAGTGGCCGCTTGGGCCATTGCCATTTTCAACTACATCTACATGGGCAGTTGCCATTCTGACAAGGAAAAAAACATTTTATGAAAGTAATTAAATCAATTTGAAATGTTATAAGGCCAACTTTTTTTTTTTTTTTCAATTTTAAGTTTATATTCAAGATCATAATTTCAGTTAGTGCCAGGAAGTTGTCCTCTGGTGTGTCATTTAGAGCTGACAAAGCTAACGTTAATAATGCGGTAACAAAAAATTTGTTTACATTCTTTATGCAATCAAATCGCATCTTTGTTTATTGACAGCATGGAAATGTTGTACTCTGACATAAAATCTCTTAGATTGGGGACTATGTATTGGTTCTCAGACAGATAGTAATTTTGAGTAGGCCTATGTCGATTTAGGTGGAAATGAACATTTATTCATTTAAGTCAGGCTAATGCATTCACATTTACGTTGGGGAAAAACGTGCCTGTAGTTACAGGCCACATTAAACTACAACCCCTTTTCCAAAAATGTTGGGACACTGTGTAAAATGGAAATAAAAACAGATTGCAAAGGTGTAAACCATTTAAACACTATATTCAATATAAAAGAGTACAAAGACCAAATAAAAAATGTTGAAGCTGAAAAATGATATTGCTCCTTGAAAAAATATATGCCCGGTTTGAATTTGATGCCAGCAACACGTTTCAAAAAAGTTGGGACGGGGGCAACAAAAGACTGGAAAAGTTGTGTAATACAAAAAAAAAAAAAGAACCGGGCGGAACATCTCACAACTAACTAGGTTAATTGGCAACAGGTCAGTAACACGATTGGGTATAAAAAGAGCATCCCAGAGAGGATGAGTTTTTCAGAAGTAAAGATGGGGAGAGGGTTCACCACTCTGTGAAAGACTGCACAGGCCAATAGTGCAACAATTTAAGAATAACTTTTCTCTACATAAAATTGCAAAAAGTTTGGGGATCGCATCATCTAAGGTACATAACATCATTAAAAGATTCAGAGAATCCGGAGAAATCTCTGTATGCAAGGGACAAGGTCGAAAACCAATTGGATGGCAGTGATCTTTGGGCCCTCAGGCGGCACTTCATTAAAAACAGACAATTCTGTAGTGGAAATCACAGCATGGGTTCAGGAACACTTCTGAAAACCATTGTCTGTGAACACAGTTGGTCGCTGCATCCACAAATGCAAGTTAAAACTCTAATGTGCACAGAAGAAACCATATATAAACAAGATCCAGAAAAGTTGCCTTGTTCTCTAGGCCCGACCTCATTTAAGATGGACTGAGGGGGACTTCAAAACTGTCCTGTGGTCTGACAAATCAAAATTTGAAATCATGGATGCCGCTTCATCCGGGATAAAAAGGAAAGAGACCATCCGGCTTTTTATCAGCGCACAGTTCAAAAGCCAGTATCTGTGATGGTATGGGGGTGCATTAGTGCACATGGCATGGGTGACTTGCACATCTGTGAAGGCACCATTAATACTGAACAATATATACAATAATATAAACCATATATACAGGTTTTGGAGCAATATATGCTGCCATCCAGACAATGGGAAGGCCTTGCTTATTTCAGCAAGATAATGCCAAACCACATTCTGCACATATTACAACAGCATGGCTCCGTAGTTAAATCATAGCTCCATAGCAAAACTGGCCTGCCTGCAGTCCAGACCAGTCACCCACTGAAAACATTTGGTGCATTATGAAACCTAAAATACGTCAAAGGATAGCCCGAACTGTTGAGCAGCTGAAATTCCATATAGAGCAAGAATGGGAAAACATTTCACTTTCAAAACAACAGCAATTGGTCTCCTCAGTACCCAGACGCTTGCAGTGTAAATCCAACACAGAGGAGCTGCAAAACAGTAATACAATTAACCCCTTTTTTGAAATGTATTGCTGGCATCAAATTCAAAATGGGCATACATTTCTCCAAAATCAATGACATATCTCTGGTTCAACATTTATTATGTTGTCTTTGTACTATTTTCAAGAAAATATAGGGATAAAATGATTTGCATATAATTGCATTCTGTTCTAATTTGCATTTTATGTAGCATTCCAACTTTTTTGGAAATCGGGTTGTACTTGCTAAACTAGATTTTGGGGTTTTAAACAGCTTAAAAACTGGGCCACTGACTGTGAGGCAGTGCATACATCTGAATGGTACAGGAAGTGTGAAGAGATCTACTACCCTTACTCAGAGATATGTCTCAAAAGCCAGGATTTGCCAAAGTTGGGGTGAGGGGGCATGATGTGAGAAACTGGGTAGAGAGAGAGAGAGAGGAAGAGAGGGGTGAAGGCAGCCTGCAAGTAACGTTATGGTTGTTTCCATAAAATAGTTGGACAGGTTTGTTCTTTGTATGCATGAAGCCAGTTCTATTGCTAGAGCTGTCAACCCTCCAAAGATAAATTGTGAGAATGCTCAACAATGTAAACATGAATACAGTACCTTCAGAAAATATTCAGACCTCTTCACTTTCACCACAATTTGCCGTTCTTTTCATACTGGCCCTTTGCGGGAATGAAATCACGCACTTCCAACTGAGCTACACATGACCAAAATTGGATGAGCACTGTGAAAACTTCTGACATAAAAATGCTTTTTAAAATGTATTAGATTGATTGACACTGTGATATAGACCCTAAAAAGCAAATTTTTTTGGCGAAAAGTCTGTCATCTTGGTTTAGCCTGGTCTGATTAAGGCCTGTGGATAAGTAACCGCTTCAATACATTAGTCTGGCCAGCGTGGGTATTCAACATGAAGCACTTCATCCGCTCTGGAGATAAACACTTGGAAACAACCCTAAGAGATGGTCCTTTTAACACTAGGGAAAATGTGAGAAAATCTCAGATTACACAAACCTGCGAGCATGGTAGAAGAGCAGCTCGTGCTATACACAAGCTTATACACCCTCCCGACGCAACGCACTATTTAGCCCATACATTTGTAAAAAAAAAAAAAAGTACATAAAAAAGCGGCATTCGGTAAGAGCAATGTCCTACATATGACAGATGTTTCTGAGATGAAGTTGGGATGAATGGACACAATTTCATTTTTTGATTCTGTGAGCTCTGCAAAGCCATGGGCCTTACAGTACATTTAGCCTAGCTTATGCTATAAAACAACACGTGATTGATAAAACTACTCAGATAAACACAGCAGCAGCAACTTTAAAAACACATCGGACATCACAAAACAACACGCTGGCTAGACCTATTGTCAGAAGCCATTTCTCTATTTTATTGTCTTTCTCTGTAAACTACGCCACTGTGAGGTCCGTTCACAAAACCCACAACTCCAGTAAATGAAGAACTTCACTGGAGCAAGTGTTTAACTCACCTTGGAAGAAAATATCTGCATACTTTAAACATCAATCCAAATCCAATAATTCTACATATTGCCTTCATAAATTTTCACTGATAGTGCAAATATAGCCTATTACTGGATCCAGTAAGTACTGCTGGTTGCAAGCTTAAAAGATGCCCTCGACAACGATACTTTTGAGTAGACCAGGACAGTACAATGAAATAAAATGACCATTAGTCTACTCCACCCTAATTTACAGTACATCAGTCTGCTAAGCTACGGTATACTCCAGTGTGTCTCAAACCCAGGTTCATGGACTGGCAAACCCAAGACGTTAATTTCATAAGATCACAAAAGAAAAGCCCTAGCCTAACAGTGGGCGTGGTGAAAGGGGGTTATCTTAAAAACATCCTATGTAATTCCATTGAAAACAAGCAGCTTGTGGTTATGAGCCTAGTACTGTACACTGTCCACAGACAGTGTACAAACATCATCAGTGACACAAGCAGTACCCTTGAGAAACTCCCCCACTACATCCATGGCATCAATGGGATGGCCTGTGTCCATCAATAATGAAAAAGCCAGAAACATTCCTCAGCTACTCTTGCTGCAGTTGTTTTTTGGTTTGACAGTTGCTGCAGAGCCACAGCAGAACCCGATATAGCCTAAGTTCTTTATAATACAATGTTTCTGAACCTCAATACTGAACAATCTTGCAATTTGCATGAGATGAGGAAATGGTGGATGTTTTTGACAGGGGGTCATTTAAGGTGCCAGCTAACTGAACATCAGGCCCTATTATTTTCTCATCAACAACGGCATTATTCACTATAAAATAAGGTATTATTAAAATGTGTTAAACAGTAGCATCATTAGCATTTTCCTCACACTGGTTTTAAAATTATATTTTTTATACAGAAAAACGATTGCATGTTCCAAGAAATATTGTTCAGTTCCTTCATACAAAATAATTGTTAAAATTGTTGAATTCCATTTCCTTGTCTATGCTCTTTAAAACACACCCCGCATTTTTCGCATCAGAGATTTTAAAGGGCCCTAATTGATGTATTGTATCAAAGGTGCAAGGGACAACAACGTAACCTAATGCATTCTGAGCAAATGTTTGGAAGACTGAGCCAACAGACTGCAGCTCAAGGAAGCAGATTGTTCAGGCCTACCCCATGATAAATATTGACCACTGAGTACACCATTAATCCATAATGGGTCTGAATAGGACTTGGGCTCCTCCTAAATACACATAATGCAGTGACGTTCTAGTTTGCATTGCCATAAAGACTGTTACAAATGGAAGTGACAAACATGATGGTGTGACAAACATCGCAAAGAGGTCATTTAACCTACCTAATCATCCTAACCCTAACCATACTGTGTCACAGTTGGGGTTGGCCTAATTGATCTGCAAAGCCATGCAGGCCTACTCATGTAGTTTAGTCTTCAGCCTACATCTGAGATAAAAGCTTAATTGCTGGCTTTTATTAGGCCCATACTATCAGTATCTGTGCATGTGCTTTTATGCATTTTATGTGAAAATTGGATGAACCTTCAGAATTGTTTTGTGAGCCAAAGTGGACTGTGAACTATGGGTATCTTACGACCAACTGTTTGAATAACCCTAAATCAGACAATAGAGAGTGTACAAACATTCCGTCTGTCAAGCAAGTCTATAGGACTTCTGATGATGATGTAAGCCAGAATGGTTTCAGCTCTCCAGGATCAGATTTCCCTAGCCCTGCAGGGAAATCTGGTAGTGCTAGGCAGGAGACACACTTGCTAGATCATTTAATATGGTAGCATGAGGGCCAATCCCACACCACCATAATCGTATTTTTCCTAAGGCTATATCGACACTTGGAAAGAGCTTTTAATTAAGAGAATAATGGATATTTATTTTAGGGCCTTCTTGTGAATAAGGTCTAGCCCAGGAGAAAAGGTCCCAAGCAAGTCACAGTTAGTTGGACAGCCGCAAGAGGCATTTGAGGTGAAAGAGGACAATCGTTTTATGGTTGAAAAAAAGGATTCTCTGAGCAGGACACGGAACGGACATTGGGACTGTGCAGTGTAGCTGACGCAGCAGATTATAACCACATGGGTTTGAGCATTGAAGATAATCAGATGCTGAAGGTCACCACTGCGGTGCTTTCTCTTTGCATTTGTCTCTCCCTGTCCTTCCCTGTCTCTCTATATATTTCAATACCGCTTTCATCCTTCCTCATGTACCCGTTTTACAATCTCCCTCTCTCAGCTTCTCCCTATACCTAGACAAACTCCTAACTTCCATCCCTCCCCTCTCTTGGCATATATTCATGCCTCTTTCTCTCCTCTCTTTCCTCAACTGTAGTAAGATGGCAGCCGCAGGCTGACACTCTGGCTAATTAAGATGATAAAGGTGAAAGAAATGCTGCTGGTTCTTAGTACAGTAGGGGGCATTTGGAGCAAGAGACAAAGCGACAGACAGAGCGAGAGACAGGGAACAAGGAAGGAATGCCATCACAGAAAGGGTGACGAACTTGAGAAGCAAAGCATGGAGGCTAATAAATAGGCTAAATAGGTTAAGGAAAGTAAACTGAAGCAATGGCTGACAGGATTACGGGTAGGATAATAAAGAGGATGGGGAGTGGATGTGGGAATGGTTATTGTTATTCACACATTGTGGAGCCAGTAACAGTAAGATCACTGGTTCGTATCTCAGAGTGAAACATTTCAAAAATGTGCTTTTAAACCTAAATGGTCCGGCAAGTAGCTCTAGACGTCGGCTCAATCACTAAGTACAAGAAAAGAGGAAGAGGATGGAGGGTGGTATGAAGAGCACTGCAAGTCTCTCGTGCTTTCATTGCCAAACACACACAGTGTCAGAAAAACAAAGCTCGCAACCGGAATGGTGTGGTTAAATAAGTTTCCTAGACAAGAAACAGCAACGCTACATTTTTATGTAGCATATGACAAAATTGCAGATAAAATCCTTGCGTAGTCATGCAACACCAACCACAAAACACTCTGTGTTAGATGCCAAGGGGTAATAATTGTGCCTTCCCCATAAAGACATCATTTAAAGGGGCACTGTGTAGAATCCTGCCTTTAAACAATAACATGACTTCTCTTCCTTGTCTTCCCTTACCGAACGAGACCCAAATAGTATTAGCAGGTCCAGGGTGGTTTAGGGTCTGGATAGTATTGCACGTGTTGTGAGTGAGTAGGCCTATAATGAGATTACAAGTCCATGCAAACTGATAGACGGACCGGCAAAAGTGTTTAAATGGGGAATCTCTGGCACAAAATGTAGTAGAAAAATATTACTCAAAACATTAACTGCAGATGTGCACTGGTAATTTCTGCTTGTATGTATGCTAGTAGTGCAATGTATGCCAGTAGTACACATCTTACATATTGCCCCTTTAAGTGTATGATCATCATTCTGAAAAAGGACCACTTACTAGGCAGAATACAGGAATACAAGTCCAACCTGAATAAACTAAACTTAAAAAAAATGTTTGCTGTGAAAGATCATCTGTGACATGTCTATGCAGAGAACAAGGGAATATCACATGGCCTAAAACGCTTTGTATCAGGTTTTGAACACAGCCCATTCAATTGCTGCATTCATTTTAAGTCAAATGTTGTTATTTGAGAATCTGATCTTTGTGGCTAAAACACCTTATAGATGTGGGGGCATCATAATTGGACTGTTCATATAAAAGTAGCTCATCTATATATGACATGGCATAGGTTAATTATTGCAAGAATACTAACAAAACGTATACATACATATTGCTGGGTGGCAATTGTGATCAGTGACAGAATAAAGGAAACACATTATGTTAATGTAACCTTTTCAGAAGGCCCTTTAAGAGCTGTGTTCTAGACATTTAGCAACAGTACACAATGAACCACAGTCAAGGCTATGTATGATTAGTAGGTATGACAATGAGACTCACCTAATTTCATCAAGGAGGCCAGCAGCACCCATAACGAAATCTCGAAAGGCATTTGAATGTGACGGTAATCTAAGGAGAGGACAGGAAAGGCCTTTTTGGCGAACGTGTAATTGTCTATCCCTCGGTGGTTGTCGGGATGGTCGTTTCCTCCAGCGCCATCAGGTGCACTGATGTCCGGCGAGCTGGCAGCTCCAAGAGGAAACACTGTGCCCTCCAAAAACATCAATACCACCAAAAGTAGAAATCCACGCTCCATAAAACCTCTGGAGCCTGTGGGAGAGTGTGAAGTTGCACCAACAAGCATTTTGAAATTGGTTTTTACAACTTCTCTGAAAGTTCGATGGAATCAAAGTTTTCGAAGAATAAACATACACTTTATTTAATACGAACTTGTTTTCCAAAGTCCCCGCAACATCTCCATCAGAAGCTTTAATATCTAGAAAGACAGCTGGTTGAGACTGGTGTAGCAGTTCCAGGTAGCAAGCTCCCTTAAAACATTCGTGAAATCAGGAAGCGTTTAAGATGCACGAGCTAGCTATCCTTACCCGACTTCGAAATACAGAAACTGCAACGCGTAAACGTTAGTGGTTTTTGTATGGCTGCGGTGTTTTAAAAGTCGGGTACATATCCTTTTCTAAATCGCACATCTATTAATTGACAAATTGGTCCAAAATCTTGTTTCAGTTATTGACGGTGTAATCCCTTCGGCAAAATATGTTATTGCTCACTGCCAGCCAGTAATCAGGTCATAAAATTTATAGTTTATAATTCCTGGTTTACAAAACGACAAATCCTTTAAAAATGACAGCGGTTAGGCAAATTTTGGTCCAACATTGACCTTGAGCAAAACGGTTTGTTCCCTACAACTGTCAGGTTGCATTTGCGGGGGATCTGAGATACTTCAACTTCATGCATTCACATCCGCGTATGTAGCGTAGCACCCCGTACCCTGTCCCGACAGGACGAGACCTTCTTAGAACTCAGTCAAATGAGGATGTGTGGCTGAGTGTGCGTCGCTCCATCAATCCTTTTAGTAGTGCTGACCATGACTCTGGTGTTTCCGATGTTGTCATACCGACAGTGTACTCCTGCAGTGTGATGTTAGCAAGCTAAATAAATACAACCTTCAAAAACGAAGCGCACACCCTTTGCGAAGGTTTGTGGAGGGAGGGGGGAAAAGGGTAGAGAGGGCTGGGGCTCCTTCTATTTTCGACCACTAGTGACATCTGTTGGAAAGGAGGCGCGCAAGAGGACGTGGGGAATGCCGTTGATGTTTGTGTAAGCCGTTTATTCCCCAGACATGCCATGATAATATGCCAGTAGAAACATAGCACCCTGCATCTCACTGCTGACCTGCCTCTGAAGCTAAGCATGATAGGAGAGCACATGCTATTCCCTGAGGTCTAAAGAGAAGTTCCAATGCCCCAGGGCAGTGAAGGGAACAGTGCCTGCAGTAGGATGACATCTTTCGGATGAGAAGATAAACGTCTTGTTGTAAGAGTCTGGGTGTTAAACCTGGTGTACTGGCTTATCTCCCCCAACCCCCTACTGGTTTATTCATCCCCGCTCTTTCTCTGTAACATTTAGTACAATATATACTAAATGTAGGCAATAATGTATGTAAGTCACTCTAGCTAACAGTGGCAGATAAAATACTAAAATGTAAATGTAAAGTAACCTCCAAAACACCGTTGTAAAACCTCTCTTTTACACTTGTTTGATCTATTCCAGAGCTAACACACCAGATTCAGCTTTTCAATCATCAAACACCTGAATAGGTTAATCAGACTAGCTACTAATCAAGAGCTACAACAAAATTGTGAAACATCTTGGTAGTCCTCAGTGAGTGAGAGCTAAAAGAAAAACTTCTGATGTAATCCATGTTGTTTTTTCATTTTAGAAAGTATTTAATAAGTTAGGCTATGTCTGAAATGTGACAGATGGGAACATGCAGTGTACTTACAGAACACGCTCTGCCTATTTACTGACATGTATTCATACCCAATATACTCCTTCCCCACATACCCACACACCTAAACCCAACTGCAGACACACCCCAGCCCTCTTACCCCAATTCTTTAACCAAGGCCAGCCCTAGGCATAAGCAACATAAGTGGTTGCTTAGGGCCCCCGACCACTAGGGGGCCCCGGACTGCTAGTGAGCACTGGACCGCTAGGGGATAGCGGGCCCCCAAATCAAATTTTGCTTAGGGCTCCCAAAAGGCTAGGGCTGGCACTGGCTCTAACCCTAACACCAACATGCCAATACCCTTACAATAAATTTCAATCAGGCTCTTATACCATCATGATGACTGAATCATCCCCACCTTACAATCGTCACATTTTTACTAACTTAAGTCGCTGTCTATAAGACTTCTCAGTTTGCTACATTACTAAATAGTAAATAATGTTATGTTATGTTATGTATATGTTTACCACCAGCAGGGACTGAGGAAAATATACACTATATGGCTTTGTATTCTGTGGCATTAAAATAACTCTTCACTGGAACTAAGGGGACAAGCCCAAACCCTGAAACACAGTCCCAGACCACTATCCCTTCTCCACCAAACTTTACAGTAGGCACTATGCATTCTGGCAGGTAGCGTTCTCCTGGCATCTGCTAAACCCAGATTCATCCATCAGACTGCCAGATAGTGAAGCGTGATTCATCACGCCAGAGTACACGTTTCCACTGTTCCAGAGTCCAGTGGTGGCGAGCTTTACACCACTGCAGCTTATGCCTGTCATTGCACATGTTTATATGAAGCTTGCGTACAGCTGGTTGGGCATGGAAACCTATACCATACCCAGGATGAAGTCAAAATGTTCACAGTTTTACAATTACAGAAGCTTACATTCCAAAGCTTTTTCAAATAGGTTGTTCATTTGTGGTTTAATGTTTAATAATTTCTCTCTATAATATCCCATACTCTTAAAAAACAGATCATTCTAAAATGGTTCTTTGCAAAGGGATGGGGTTCTATTAAGAACCGTTTTCATCTTTTGGAAGTCAAGGGTACTTTGATAGGCAAAGAGTTTTAAGTAAAACCTTTTCTATCCAAATAACCATTTATAAAAGAAAGGGTTCTTAAATGACTATTTGGAAGGAAAGAAATATTCATTCGAAGACAAGTAGGTTTGGAAATAAACCTTCTAAATCTGTCTTTCAATTGAGTTTATCAACAATGCTGAGCATTAGTGAGAAATGTACTACCTTTTACTGTTCCTAAAAGAGAATATGTTTTCCATTTACATAGTATTAACTTCATTTTATTTACAATGCTGCCATTTTGGGCACATTTTTTGTAGTATGTTCTGTGAAATTATAAATCTGATGTAACTGATGTTGGCCTGGATTAGAACCCATGTAGATTATGCTGTGTAGTTTGCACTGGTGTCAGCATCACAGATCACTGGACCATACAGGCCATGGGGGTGGGATTACCTCTTCCAAATTAAACATGCATTTACGGACTTAACACAAACTATCTTTTGAACTTGGTCTGCATAAGAAACCCATTACATCTACCATCAGTCAATGAGGACCTGCCGAATGAACACAAAGGGAACATAAAGGGCTTAAATGGTGAGGACTTATGTGCTTTAATGGTTGAAGACAACTTGAAATTAATTCCTGTCCCATTCATCCTTTGAGCAGCTCTTCACAGCTGGAGGATTTGACTTGCTGTCAGGCACCACCTTTGTTGGTGGGAATTGAACCCAAATGTTCAGCTTAAGAGCCTCTGCATTTATCAAAAAAATGAACTGGAATACCCAAGACCACAGTCCTCCGGCTTATCAAGCAGTGCAGATGTAACAGCTAGAACATGATTCTGAATCACTTCTGTCCCACTCCTTATGTTTCATTCAATAGCCTTTGTACTAGGTTTCAGGTTTTACTGACAGTGGGCTTAGAATAGAAAATCAATTTCACAGATCATTCAGACAGATTCTATGTAGAACTTGGGTGCATTCAGCACAATAAGATTTTGGAACACACAGATATGCCATGAAAGATGCTAGAAAAAATTATTCTTGAACATCTGCAAAAAAGAATCATGTGAACTATGTAATGGAATTCTATCTACATAGTTCTAGAGCATTTTATAACTGAACATGGACTTTTCTGAACGTGGCCTTTTCTAGTGTGTTGAAGAGCAAACCTCTTCAACACACTAGGTGCAAGAAATAAACAGTTCGCTGCCCATCAGTTTTAACTCAGTGTGAGGATTTAGCATATGATATTGCAGTTTCATGGGTGAAGGTTGTTTATCGAGTAACTGATGCACATCACTTAATTGTGAAGGGAAAAAAATGAAGACTATTTTATCAATGTTTGATGAAATGTTTCTTTTGACCAATGTCAATCTGGGACATACGAGTCAGTTAGTATGTAATGTGAAACTGTAAAAAGGATGTTCTGGAAAGACCCCCTCCTTGATAAAGGAGCTCTGACTGATAAAGGAGTTCAGGTTAGAACCCTTCATACAGTGTTCTTTGTAGAACCCTTGCACCAAAAAGGGTTCCCCTATGAGGACAAACCGAAGAACCCTCTCGGTTCTATTTGGCTGCTGTTTTTCAAAGACGGCACTTTAAAGCATGCAGGTGTAGTAAACTACTTCTGTCTCAGCACCTAAATAATAAGAAAAAAAGGGTTCCAAAAAGGTTGTTCGGCTGTCCCCATAGGAGAACCTTTAAGGTTCCTGGAAGAACCATTTTTTGAAGAACACTTTTGGATGTAGAATCCTCTGAACGGCATCTATATTGAAGCAAATAAGATTTTAAATGTAAAAAAAATGGGTTCTTTAAAGTGTTCCCCTATGGGAACAGCTGAATAAACTTTTTGGAAGACTTCTATTTCTAACAGTGGATTTAAATGTGTAATAGACATCCATCCAGACATCCTTCCAGACCCATCAGCCTTGTATATCACTGCATTAAATTAATAATATAAAGCAGGTTCCCCGACCAGTCAAACAGAATTTTCCTCTGAGCTACTGTTCACTTCATATTTAGTTCTAGAAGACACTCTTATCCACTTATCTTATACACCATCATTTAAAAGTTTGGGGTCATTTAGGAATTTCTTTGTTTTCCATGAAAACATACATGAAATGAGTTTGAATAGGAAATATAGCCAAATGATTTGGAAATAATGTCAGTGATAAGGTTAGAAATAATGATTTTTAATTTAAATAATAATTGTGTCCTTCAAACTTTGCTTTCATCAAAGAATCTTCAATTTGCAGCAATTACAGCCTTGTAGACCTTTGGCATTCTAGTAGTCAATATGTTGAGGTAATTTGAAGAGATTTCACCCCATGCTTCCAGAAGCACCACCCACAAGTTGGATTGGTTTGAAGGGCATTTCTTACGTACCATACGGTCAAGCTGCTCCCTCAACAGCTCAATAGGGGTTGAGATCCGGTGACTCTGCTGGCCACTCCATTATAGACAGAATACCAGCTGACTGCATCTACCCTAAATAGTTCTTGCATAGTTTGGAGCTGTGCTTTGGGTCATTGTCCTGTTGTAGGAGGAAATTGGCTCCAATCAAATGCCGTCTACAGGGTATAGCATGGAGTTGCAAAATGGAGTGATAACCTTCCTTCTTCAAGATCCCTTTTACCCTATACAAATCTCCCACTTTACCACCATCAAACCCAGTCCATCACATTGCCTCCATCATGCTTGACAGATGGCGTCAAGCACTCCTCCAGCATCTTTTCATTTGGTCTGCGTCTCACGAATGTTCTTCTTTGTGATCCGAACACCTCAAACTTACAGTAGATTCTGTCCAACACTTTTTTTCCAATCTTTCTCTGTCCAGTGTCTGTGTTCTTTTGCCCATCTTAATCTTTTCTTTTTATTGGCCAGTCTGAAATATGACTTTTTCTTTGCAACTCTGCCTAGAAGGCCAGAATCCCAGAGTTGCCTCTTCACTGTTGACGTTGAGACTGGTGTTTTGCAGGTAATATTTAATAAAGCTGGCAGTTGAGGACCTGTGAAGTGTCTGTTTCTCAAACTAGACACATTAATGTATTTGTCCTTTTGCTCAGTTGTGCACCGAGGCCTCCCACTCCTCTTTCTATTCTGGTTAGACCCATTTTGCACTGTTCTGTGAAAGGAGTAGTATATAGCAATGTACAAGATCTTCTGTTACTTGGCAATTTCTTGCATGGAATAGCCTTCATTTCTCAGAACAAGAATAGACTGATGGGTTTCATCTGAAATCAGCACGGCAGTTTCAGCTGTGCTCAACATAATTGCAAAAGGGTTTTGTAATGATCAGCTAGCCTTTTAAAATGATCAACTTGGATTAGCAGACACAGTGTGCCATTGGAACACAGGTGTGATAATTGCTGATAATGTGCCTCTGTACGCCTATGTACATATCCCATTGAAAATCCGCAGTTACCTGCTACAGTAGTAGTTTACAAAATTAGCAATGTCTATGCTGTATTTAAGATCAATTTTATGTTATTTTGAAGGACCATGAATTTGCTTTACTTTCGAAAACAAGAACATTTCTAAGGGAACCCAAACTTTTGAATGGTAGCGTACGTTTGATATACTTTTTTATTCTGGCACCAGTGGAAATGTTAGTTGTCCTTTGGGTGGTGTCAAAATGAAAGCTGTTACACAAAACAAAGTCATCAGCCAGGTGAAAAACAAATTTGAAAAACTATGCTTACTCTAATCATTGACTACTCCATTATGTGAAAGTAGCCAATTAAATATCATACAATGGGACTATCCACATATACTTCTTGACTAATGATCAGATGCTTGTGTCAAATACGCACTAAATACTGGATTCTTTGTCTACAGAGTTGAATGGCTGGTCGTGAAGTTGCCGCCTATTCCACTTTTTGGATTAGAGGATACACATCATTATCTGAATCGTCTATACCAGCCGCATGAATATGCCTAGATTGTCTCCATATCAACATGAATGTTCTAGGTATATACAGGTACATTAGATTATGGTGCTTTAAATGCCTGGGTTATGGGTTCGATTCCTGTAGAGAGATGAGTTGACCTGAGTCTTGACTGCAGTTTACTGTAGCTATACAGTTCGGAAGTGGCTTGATGTGGTGAGCTTAGTCTCTTTGGGACAGATGGCCGAGTCACAGCACAAGGAAAGAAAGAGTTCACCAGGCAAGATTTTTTCGCCATGATTGACCGGTACTACCCTTTGCTATTGAGATCGAGAGTTGTCTCTCTCATTTCATCTCTTCGTATCATGTGGGATGGGATAAACACGCCAGTGGGTGTGTCAAAAATAAACAAATGATTGGGCAACAGAGTTCACTCAATTTAAGGAATTGTGCCTTGCCTGCCTGACGTTGTTTTTTTTTTTTGACTGTCTAAGTTTATTTATTAAAGCCTTTATCGTCTTTTAGCTATGCGTAGTGTTGGTGAGGTGAGGCTTCGTGAAGTGATGAGGCTTTCCAGTTAATTGTATTGCACATTATTCAAGGCCTCATGCAGCCCAGTGCACACTAGTGACACCTGCTGGTAAAAATAAATTAGCGCACCCAAAACATAATAGTTGACATAGTGAAGAAACATTACTGTTTTCTCGTATCACATAATAATTTAATTAAAACCTAAAGTTATAGGTACCATTGGGATCATTGCTGAAAAAATAAACCTATTCATTTTTGAGTAACTATGTTGTCTAAAAATGTGGGAAAATAGGAAGATTTAAATAAAGAGGTAGAACATTTATGTGAGGTTCAAATGGACAATAAAAGCGTTTTAACTGGGGACTGAGATTGCTCCTGTAACTTCGCAACAACCAGCAACAACAACCCACAAAATAATCTGAGTTTCGCTTCCTTAAATCTACAACCGAAAAAGGCAATGAGGTAAACACGTGGTCCTACAGAATCCGAGGCCTCGTTTGTCATCGATGATGTAATTCTCTAAAAACGATACAAGACTCAGCACAAGATTTCGGCAGTAATTGCCCTAGGTACTCGATACACGCTTCAGAGCTTTGGTCTCATCCGTAACATCACTGGCTCTGCACCGGGCGTCCTGTTTCCTAAATTGTTACAGAATAACTCAACCCTAATGGACCCAGCAGAGTTAAATTGACGATTAGAAGACCAAGAGATGTGTCTAAACAAGCTAGCCCTGGTAGTCCTGAGGGCCGTAGCCTCCCTGCCGGGGGCTGCTGGCTGCCCACCCTGATGAGAGGTGATCAGAGGTGTCCCGGGTGCTTCAGCGACACTGTGCCATTGAAACCCGGCAGCACCCCTGCCAAGCCGACCCAGTCCTGCAGCCCTAGTCCTGCCCCGGGGACAGAGCACTTATCGGTTTTAAGGATTCCCTTAATTTTTTTGAGCAGTGTATATTGTTTCAGAACATGATAAAACAGCTTTTATTAAGTTATTTTTTTTCCTCAACTTGTTTCTGTAACTTTAAAGACAAGCAAGCCTAGAAAAAAATATTTTATACTCAACAAACCAGGGAGAACCACTACTAGCACAGCTTTCCTTGAGGAAATTAGCATAAACTGACAGAGCCTGGCAGGGAACCCAGGGAAAGCTAAAACGCTCTTTTCACTGCTACCACCCCACTCTTCAGCCTTGCAAAGCACACATGCGACAAATACGTCAAAAGCTGCTAGACATCTGACAAAACAACGTCTCCTCTACCTTCCCCACTTTCCTGTCAAATATAGCATTCAATTCCACTAAAAAGTACTTCATAGAGTTTTAGACAAGCATCACTCTAACTTTCCCTAACCTTACCCTCATTCCCCTAACCAGATAATTCCTCTAACATTATCTGCTTTCTTATTTATGTGCCTAATGTGCTCTTACTTCTATTGAAGGCGTTTTTAAAATTGTAATATAATTCTATATTTCCTGTTTACTGAGTTTTTTTCAGATTTTTTTTTCATCCTTTACACAATATTCAACAAATGTCATCCATTTTGGGTGGGTGGGTGGGGGTGACACTGTAGATGGGGGGTTGTGAGTACACTGAAAATGTTCCATCTTCCTTTTCCTATTAGAATAGGGCTATGCCTTAGGTGGTGACACTGACACCATGTCACAATCAGCCTACTGTATACAACCTGTTTGTGTTTGGTTACCTTTAGGGTAGTGTGTCATTATGTTTATTTCTTCTCTGCAGTATTTCAACCCCTACAGCTCAGCTTGCTGCTATGCTTGTACCATACCACCGGTGTCTGGCTTGTAATTACAGTGGTGGAAAATTGTATAGTCATTGAGAGCTGTTTTCTTAAAATAAACTCCCCACAACAATTAGGGTAATTATATATATATATATATATATATATATATATATATCCCAATGCTCTTCATGCCCTTGGTGACATTGGCTCTGGGAACCAGGTGTTCCTCTTCATGCCCTTGGTGTCATTGACTCAGGGAACCAGGAGTTCCTCTTCATGCCCTTGGTGACATTGGCTCTGGGAACCAGGTGTTCCTGCATGCCCCCTTGGAACTTCCTGCAATTTCATAATAAATAAAAGTACCATTGAGACTCACAACCACGTTCAGTTTGCCATGAATATATCTAAATGGTCATCCGCAATAATAACAATTCAGGTAGTCGTCGACTTACGACCGGGATACGTTCCAGAAGTCGATTTGGTCGTAGGCCAGCCGAGGAATAATAACTCAGTATATTCAAGTCCCCAGTAGCCATGTTTGCGTTTTCTCTTACTACGATCGCTCGGCTCCATTTTCTAAGATTCGTTACGGTACCTTACTCTCAAGTTTTATACAACAATATAAGAGTATACCGTGCTTTTTCTTCGGTCGCGGACGGTCGTAAGTCCGGGCGGACGTAAGTCGCATAGGTTGTAAGTCAACGACTACCTGTAATAATTTCACACATAAATGCTACAGTTTTCCTATTAGCTTGAGATAAAGCATACGATAAGCAATACCCAGCTTTTGAACATGTATGCATTTACTGCAAGTCACTCTGGAAAAAGTGTCTGCTAAATTACTAAAATGTAAACCTGGCTGAAAATGAACAATTAATAATATCTTAGTTATTTGGCACTGCTTTATGATGTTGAATGTTAAGCAAACTGAAACACTAATTTTTGCAATTTGTGACATGTTGATGTTTTACTAATTTATAAAATGCTCTATGGTAACATTTAATCTATGGTAAATGTGGATTAGTGCCTTCCTCAGGGGCACAACAACTGATTTTTCACCATCAACTCTTAGATTTGGTAACATTTCCGTTACTGGCCCAATGCTGTAACTACTAGACTATCTGCCAGCTCATATCATACAAAATGGATGACATAGGACACAGTGGGATGACATAGCAAAAACTGGTGGGTGGTACTATTGTCTCATGATTACTACTGGGTTAAATAAAAGCTCTTTATTTGTATTTAACGCTGTGGCTCAAATTTTCATGCATACATTCAGTTAATTATACTTTCCATCATTAGTTATTGAGAGCAAAGCCAACAAATTCTCTTGTCAGGTCTATATTTGTACACATAAATGGGTGTATTTACTTCTCTATGTTGTGGCTAAGGCTGTAACTCCAAACTTCATGAAACACTTTTAGGAAATAAAAAAGACATGTCGTTGTGGTCAGTGGAAAGCAACCAAATAACCCAGGACGCTTAAGTTAAACACATGTTTGGTTTATCTTGTGTATTTTTCAGTTTGGTTAGTGTAGATATGTACAGTATGTGTTTCAAAGGGCATATGTACCCGAAGGCCTCTGGGCTCAGTGATCAAATCAACAGGGCTCAATGCCTAAATCCATCATTGGAAGACAACTTGGATTCCAATCTGTATGTCACATACCAAATAAACATTAAAAAAATAAATGAGTGCTCAGTGTCTTTTTGGCATACACGTTGCTTGCTTGTGCATTCATTTTACAAACCAAACCTAATAAACGTAACAAAATCATTAACAAATTGCTTTAATGTTGCAACACAAATGCCTTCTCTAAAAGTTAGTTCCCTCCATTTTCATCACAAAGAAGTGCAAATGCCATTTTGAAATGAAATGTACATATGTATATCAAAACAAAAATTGTTTTCCATTATTACCATGTATTTTTTAATGTCATCACCAGTGAAGCATTAACTAATTTTGACAAATTATATCTTTGAAGAGTCACTGTTTGGTCTGTCTCTTCATGGAGTAAACAGGCTCTATGTCGTCTCATTCCAACCACATAATGTGTAAAAAAACAAGTCAATTACACCCAAGCAGCACTTCAACCTGCAGGTGAGGGCGGGTGTGATTTCAATGGAATTAAATTGGTTGGGACGGACCATATTCAGACAAATGATGTATATGTTTATGATTCAGACCATATTGTTGTGGCTATAGCCATTGTTTGTAGGCCAGACCTCATACCGTGTATTTAGACTCAATATAATTTTCACGATTCTCAGCAGTACTCATTAAGTAACAAACAGACAAATAGCCTATTCCCAACCTAAAACATTTAAATCAAGTCGGGAACCAAAACAATCGTAATAACCCAAGCCTTACCTACTCAGTATGTTGTACTGTAGAGCCTGATAAACTGAATCAATGATGACAGTATTGCACTTATTCTGTTGGCTGCCTCTGTCCCTGGAGGGTGGTTGGATGAGACCATGCTCAGAAATCTATCGTCAACAGCACTAATTTAATTTTATCCAGGTTACGTCATCTAACCTTTTCATTAGTGGCAAACCACAGGATCCCATGCAAATTGATAGTCTGGTTAAACCGGACTGATGTCTGGGCTCATGTGATACAATAGTAAACAGTGTTCAGAAAGGGTTAACCAGGTTTAGCCGACTGGTACCATCTCATCCTATCTAAAACATGTAGCCTAGTAATCATCAGTATTGAGAATAGTGACTAGGTGTACTTCACCCAGTCTTTTCATTTTATTTTGCAGTAGCTTGGTGGCAGTTTAATTTCACATTCAGGTAGGGGCTCAATAGTTTTTGGTATATTTTCATTCTGCGGATGCAAGCACATGCCACACAAAACCCTTTACATACAGTTAAGCCCAAAAGTATTCATACCCATGCCAAATTTTGAGCCATAGTGAATTTTTAATTGACCAATAGGTTTCTTCTGGCTGGAAATGACACAAACAAGTGACAAAACACAGTAAGACATTGTGCTGGAGAAACAAATGAATAACGGAACTATTTCTATTTTTACGAAAAATGCCATGTCCAACATTAATCATACCCCTTGGAATTGTTGCAAATTTTTGAGGAAATGCAAGTTTCTATACCATTTAAAAATGGTCTTGTAATTTCCACCATGAGAGAGCATTCTAATCACCTATGAATTGAGAACAGCTGAACAGCAGTAGTTCTCTAGTCAGTTACTAGTCAACTGCAAGTCATGGCTAAAAACAGAAATAGTTACGTTATTCATTTGTCTCCAGCACAATGTCTTACCGTGTTTTGTCACTTGTTTATGTCATTTCCAGCCAGAAGAATCCTATTGATCAAATAAAAAATCACTATGGCTCAACATTTGGCATGGGTATGAATACTTTTGGGCTTAACTGTAAGTGTATGTGCACATTTCTACTATTTTCCTAATTCTCACTTGAAACAGTTTTTGTGTCATTTGGGTAAATTAAAAATGCATGTACCCAAAGTGATCTATTATTTGAATTTGTAATGACATTTCAGATTAACCTTTGACCAATTAAAAGAAAAGTAGTATAGACATAGGGAACTACTTTTTAAAGTATCTTTAGTTCAGTAAACTACATTTTTTCCCCATTGTTAGCTTCAGTTTTGTTTAACTACTTTCATTGTGAAGTAATTGGTAGCTTGTTAAACAATATTTTCAAAGTAGCTTAAATTGGAAAATTACCTCATATTTCTACATTTAGACTGTCTCCTGATGTAAGTACAGTGTTCACTGACAAGACCTGATAACATGTCTAATGGAGTGCCATGCCACCATAATATTGTGACAGCAAATTCACATCTAGACCGCATGTTGAATTGCAGAGACACTCAAATGACACTCTACGCTGTAGTGCACTTAGAAGTAATGTATTTAAATAGTTATTAAGGTGACAGTCCTAGTCTGTTTGCAGTCATGTCAGCCTGGCTAGGAGAATTCTTCCATTCAAGTTCATTTTTACTAAGAACTTTGAATTCATTGGAAGTTATTTTGCCCAAACAGTAAAAGAGGCCTCTGGGTCTATTTCTAACATAGTCATGTCCTATCAAATGTTTGTATGGGGCAAACATCTAAACTCCTGTATTATGAATAGCATGATAGTCCTATAGTGTAGCTCCATCATTAGCTCATTAGTGTACATGGCATGGGTGACTTGCATTTCTGTGAAGGCACCATTAACACTGAACAATACATACAGGTTTTGGAGCATAATTCAAAGTGGATATAAATTTTCCAACAGTAATATTTCTCAGTTTCAACATTTGGTTCGTTTTCTTTGCACTATTTTCAATTGAATATAGGGTTTAAATGATTTGTGTTACAGCTGAGGAGGCAGGACACAGGCACAGGGTAGAGGGAAGATATACTTTTAATGTTTTTCGTACCAAACTTAACCAAAAATAACAAAAGGCGTGTACACCCATGAACTGAAGCGAAAACACAACACTAACTACAAACAGTGACCAACAACTAAGGGGCAAACAGGACAACTTAAATAGGATCCCCAATCAGAGGCAATAAGGAGCAGCTGCCTCTGATTGGGGATAATTAAACAGTAGTGCACATAGAGATGCCTAGAGGCACCCCAGCCAGGACCTGACAATTTGCACATAATTGCATTCTGTTTTCTTTACATTTTACACAGCATCCCAACTTTTTTTGGAAACAGGGTTGAATAAAGAGGCTGGTATCCACCCAAAAAACATGAGCTTGGATTTTAACTTAACACTACAAAACAGCCTTGAGACATGACATGCGCCCTGTAAAGGTAATCACAGTGTTACGTTTGGCACTAACCTCTGCTTCTAATCAAAGTATGGATAATGTATAGAAATAGAAATCCTGTGCATCTAATTCATAATCAAATGACTTGTTCCCCAGTCTGTAGTAACATCTTACAGAGAGTAACATTTGATATTCATTCTCATTTGACTTTAAGAATGACTCCATCCCAAGGCATTGCCTTAGGCCTAGAGGCTTAGGTTCCAACTCTATATGGAACTTTTTTCTAGCCACAATGCATTAACTTCTTGTTGTTGCTTGCTCTTTGGTGTTTTAGTCCGGGTATCTATACATTTACACTTTGAGACTTAAAAAGGTCTTTATAAAATAAATAAATAATAAATAAATGTGATTGATTGGTTTGATGGAGGGCTAATTTCCATTTGCTTTGCAATCCCCATTGCCTTGCAATATCCAGAAAATGAACTGTAAATCTGTGTGTGGTAATGCTCTATTTATTGAGAATACACTGGTTTGAAGAAATGTATGCTTAACCAACTAAGCAACTTGTTAGGCTCATTCAGGCTGCTGTAATGGAAAGGGAACAAATCTAAAATTTTTGATTTTCACAAAGGAATATTGCACAGGTTGCAATATTGGGTCCTCTATTGTTCACGTTGTATACAGTATGAATGATATCTGTAATTTTCCTTTTTAGTGGATTGTGGAGGCCAAATCACAGACAGGTCCACCAGCAACCCACACCATCACAACTCTTCTTCTGTGCTTTACGATGGGAACCATACATGCAGAGATAATCTGGTCACCCAAACCTCTCACAACGACACAGCAGTTGGAACCAAAAATGAAGGCCTGATTAACGCAGTCTCCACTGGACAGTTGATTTTCGAGATGTGTCTGTTACTTTAATTCTGCGAGGCATTTATTTTTGGTGACAATCTGAGGTGCAGTACATTTCTGAGGCTGGTAACACTAATGAAGGTTTCCTCTGCAGCAGAGGTACCTCTGGGTCTTCCCTTCCTGTCGTGGTTCTCATGAGAGCCAGTTTCATCATAGCGCTTGATGGTTTTTGCAACTGCTCTTGAAGAAACTTTCAACGTTTTTGACATTTTCCGGATACACTGAACTTCATGTCCAAAAGTAATGATGGAATGGCATTTCTCTATGCTTATTTGAGCTGTTCTTGCCATAATATGGAGCACTACAGTACAGGCATAATGATGCTCTGCTGTTTTCAAGCCTTGTCACAAAACAAATGATTGGCTCAAACTCATTGAGGAAAGAAGTTTCACAAATTAACTTTAAGCATTGCAGGTACCTAACTCATGAAGCTGGTTGATAGAATGAAACGATTGTGCAAAGCTGTCATCAATGGCTACTTTGAAAAATCTACAAAATTAAATGTATTTTGATCTGTTTAACAATTTTTGGTTGTCACTTGATTCCATACGTGTTATTTCATTGTTTTGATGTCTTCACTATTATTCTACAATGTGAAAAATAGTCAAATTAAAGAGATACCCTTGAATGAGTCAGTGACTCTAAACGTTTGACTTCTACTGTATATTCTGTGCATTCGGAAAGTATTAAGACCCTTCACTTTTCCCACATTTTGTTATAATTCTGCTAATGTCTGTGAAAGAGTATGCTTGCCAGTCAGAGTATAGTTGCCAGCCAACTATGTGCTAAATGACTTGATTACGCTAACATTCAGTGGTGAATTTTTGGTCTAGATAACATTCACTTGCTTTTTTGATCCAGCTTAAAGTGTTCATGAGTACCGCCTCCTCTCCATTTCGATTGGGTGTTCGCCTGAACCGATAAATTTCTTCCTGACCTCAGAACATGTTTGAGTAAGTAAAACTGGTATATGCATTGAGCGTCCCCAAGAACACAGTGGCTTCCATCATTCTTCAATGGAAAAAGTTTGGAAGTACCAACACTTCCTATAGCTGGCCATCCCAGCCAAACTGAGCAATCTGGGGAGAAGGGCCTTGATAACTCTGACCGAGCTCCAGAGTTCCTGTAGGCAGAAATGTCCAGAAGGACAACCATCTCTGCAGCACTCCACCAAAAACGCTTTTATAATAAAGTGGCCAGACGAAAGCTACTCCTAAGTAAAAGGCACATGACAGCCCAAAAGGCACCTAAACAACTCTCTGACCATGAGAAACAAGATTCTTTGGCCTTATGAAATTGAGACAAAACTCTTTGGCCTGAATGCCTAGCGTCACTTCTGGAGGAACTTGGCCAATACCCTATGGTGAATCACGGGGGTGACAGGATAACGCTGTGGGAATGTCTTAAGTCAGAATCAAAGGAAACAAAGCAAATTACAGACAGATCCTACAGACAGATCCAGAGCGTTTAGGACCTCAGACTGGGCTGAAAGTTCACCTTCCAACAGCACAACAACCAAACAAAACCACCAAGACAACTCAGGAGTGGCTTTGGGAATGCCTGTAAATGTCCTAGCCAGAGTTTGAACTTGAACCCGATCAAACTTCTCTGAAGAGACCTGAAAATGACTATGCAGAGGCGTTTCTAGGCATAGGCAACCTAGGCAGTCGCCTAGGGCGCCACCTGCATGGGGTGCGCCATTTGGGCGCCCCACCCACCCTTAAAAAAAAATAATAAAAAATATAAAAGAAATATATATTTTTATATATGGGGGAAATCAATCCATATGTAGTTTTAGTTATTATAAAAATAAAACAAATTATACATTAAGTCAAGACTTATTTATTTGTTATGAGTGAGATGATATTGACGTTTCGAGAGATGGTGAGGCAGGGCGGGGCCAGGTGTGGGCAGTGGGAGAGTAAGTGCGCCAGTTGACGTTCATACGATCCGTTGAAATTTTCGGACTGCTGTTCTAATATGAGAAAATCAAAGCCATCGGGATCACATTATAGAAAGAAGAGGAACGATGAGGAAGAAAGGAGAAAAAAGTATAGTGGTATGTTTTTATGGACATTTTTTAAAGTATCTTTCTCTGGTTTAAGCTATTTGAAATGTAGCGCACTAAGCTAGCTAACTAGCTAAGCTAGTAACGAGCTAAGTTACAACTACAAAGAGTAGCAGTACATACATAGCATTTGCTCAGGCAGTGGGCAAAGGGTGGAAGTGGAACCCTAAAGGCCAGTTGAGATCATAATTCAGGCTGGTTTTAGAATTTGGCAGAGAAATTTGCAGCAGTGAACTGGTTAGTTGAAGAGCGTTTTTATGCCCCTGGGGACCTACCTAATCGCCAAGTCAAGTGCACTAGTGGTTTTAGAACGTCTGGGATTCTTTCACAAGTTGCATCTAATCTCGTTGCAAATCATTGATCTGAACTGGCCGTCAGATGTATCTTTGTTGTTCTGAACATTTGAACTTTTGAATTTATTATTTTGCAATCAAATACGACAGATGCTCTCAAGATATTCTATGACGATATCATTGATAGTTTTGCAGCAAGGAAATCGAGGCGTGTTGTAATAAACACCAAGACCCAGGGTGTGTGGTTCCAATTGCAGAAACACAACTGTCGATTTATTTTTGTACAGGGGAGTAGGCAGGAGCAAAAACAGTAGAGACGGGCAGGTAGGTTCAGTAACCAGGAAATCAATCCACGAAGGCAAAGGCACAGGCAGGAATCGACAGAGAGGAGAAACCAGAAGTAGGCAGGCAGGTCAGGATACCGGGTGATCAGTCCGCGAAGGCAACAGTACAGGCAGGGTTAGGCGGTAGGAGAATCCAAGGGGCAGGCAGACAGGTCAGGATGCAGGTTTCTAGATAACAGGATAGGACGGGGACGGGAAGGGAAAAAGCAACAGGCTGGGAGTAAACAGGCAAATGCAACGAGCTATGCAATGAGCTATACAACGGCTTGGCAGGTCCACTACGAACAATACCTCACACTGGAGTGGAGGCAGAGCACAGGCTAAATAGAGAGGTAAACAGGGCAAAAGTGTTTACTATTCCGGTGATTGAGATCTGGATTGCTGGGTGCGTTCATGCGTATCGGGAAGTGAGAGCGTAACGGTGGCAGGTGATGAGCGTGACGGGGAGGAGCTGGATCCGGAACAACGCGAGAACCTCACACGTGTCCAGTTTTAAGACAGAAACTACCCTTCATCTGCTGTAATAGCACACAGAATAATATTTTGAGTGTCTTTTTTGTTTACCCAGTTTATGCACCTGTTGTTAAATATTTGATTGCACATTAGTAAATATTGTTTTTATTTTGTCTTTATTTATTTATATTTTTTCTAACAGCACACTATGTTTATTCTCCTTTATTGTTTACATTTTTTGTGCACCTGCTATTGCACTTGTATTTATTTTGTGTTTATAAAAGTAAAATTAAGAAGTGTTATTTCCCCTGAAGTTAGCTTATTTGTTTTGGGGGGGCAACATTTAGAGATCTCACCTAGGGCGCCAGATTACCCAGAAACGCCTCTGTGACATTGACTTTCCTTATCCAACCTGAAAGATCTTGTGAGGATCTGCAGAGAAAAACAGGAGAAACTCCTGCTGAGTTTGTGCCAAGCTTGTAGCATCCTACCAAAGACTCAAGGCTCGCTGACAAAGGTGCTTCAACATGGAATGAATGGTCTGGATACTTATGTAAATGTGATATTTCTTATGTTTTTTAAACCATTTTTTACTTCCGTCTTTACAGGGTGTAATTAGATTGATGAGGAAAAAAAATTATTTATTCAATTTTAGAATATTGCTGCAACGTAACAAAATGGGAAAAAGTGAAGGGGTCTGAATACTTTCCATATGCACTGTATATCTATAGCTGTAATGCAGAGCTCAACTTATTGATTTCTCTGTACAAATAAATACAAATAAAAATCAAGCGCTATTGTCTAACCCTAACCATTAATGCCTAAACCCCAAGTGTAAAATTATTCCCAATTTTACCTTTTACCCTAAACCAAACTACTAAGCTGGAAACTTACCTTTTCCTAGATTTTTCAGGTTTTAATATTTTTGTGGGGACCATAGAGTAGGTCTCCACATATACACATAGAAGTGAAACATGAAGACAAACACACATGAGTCTCAAAATCCAGAACACCAGAAAAAATAGGTTGCATTTGCATTCTTCTACCAGAAGATGGAAGTGTTACAACTCCAAAAAATATTTGGTACTAGGACACTTTTTTTTATAAGAGTTATAGAGTATCCAAACTTGTTGTTATTTTGGGGCTTTACTTATATGACTGTTATTTTGGGGCTTTACTTATATGACTTTTATAAGAACCACTCGTATAATATATTTATTATGCTTCCTTTAGAGTTTTTTTTAATGATTCAATAGGAATGTTCCAAATCATGATAGAAAATCAATTTATTTTATTTGAATATCTCCCAAAACTACAACTAACATCTTAGCATCTGCATGAGTTTGAACCAGGAGAATCTATGATATTGAATATAAGGTGAGTAACCAAACAGATGACATTCCGGTCCTCATAGGTGGAAATTAGGCCAAAGGAGGCAAGATTAGAAGGCACTGTTCTAGTGAATATGCAAATACGCAAAAATTCTGAACTGGGTGCAGTTCTTTGTTGTTGTTGTTATTTATTGAAAAAATTGTTTTTCAATAAATAACAGATCATAAAACAGGGAGTTAAATAAAAATCTATATAATAAACATGATTTTTGTTGTTATCCAACTCATCTACCTGTTTCCCAAAAGAGATCCTGTGTCAGCCTGTGTAGCATGTAATCTCTGACAGTGGCCGGGTCTAGACCCTGGGTCAGTATGTGTATTCTCCATTGAGACCCTGGGTCAGTATGTGTATTCTCCATTGAGACCCTGGGTCAGTATGTGTATTCTCCGTTGAGACCCTGGGTCAGTATGTGTATTCTCCATTGAGACCCTGGGTCAGTATGTGTATTCTCCATTGAGACCCTGGGTCAGTATGTGTATTCTCCATTGATACCCTGGGTCAGTACGTGTATTCTCCATTGAGACCCTGGGTCAGTATGTGTATTCTCCATTGAGACCCTGGGTCAGTATGTGTATTCTCCATTGAGACTCTGGGTCAGTATGTGTATTCTCCATTGAGACCCTAGGTCAGTATTTGTATTCTCCATTGAGACCCTGGGTCAGCATGTGTATTCTCCATTGAGACCCTGGGTCAGTATGTGTATTCCCCACTGAGTCCCTGGGTCAGTATGTGTATTCTCCAACAGTAGCTGGGTCTAGGTTGCTGCATGTCTAGCATTCTTACCTTTTCCCAGTCACTGCGGAGAGTGTCAGTGCTGTATCAGTACTGTTAGCTATTTTTGCAAATCATGTTTGTGGATTAAGTATGATTATTATGGTTTTGGTATTAGTAGATATACACACAGAAACAATAACAGATCAGAGTCACTAGACATTACTAAAACATGAATGAATATATAAATATTTACAAATATATACAAAAATTATGCAGGTGCCATTCAAGTTAAAAGGAAAATCTGCCACTAGACACTGTTCCTCTCCGTTCATAATTATGATTGATTGGAGTGATTTCAGATACAATTATGTACCACAGCAGTATTTCTTTCATTTCACACCAGGAAAGTTTAACCAATGATGTCACTGGTTGATTGAGCCTGCTGTCTAATTAAAAAAAAAAATAGTTAGCTTTTGTAACAGTTGTGGCCTTTTTTGCCAATTGATCAATTACACTTAGGGCGGGTAGAAATGGTTTTCCATGCTCCATGGTGTTTCAGCTACAGTATTTCCACACACACCACAATTATAAGCTAGCACTGTGTGGTACAGGGAATAAGCACTAGTTTCAAACACCACCAGGTTAACTAGTAGTTACAAAAGAAAGAGCGGCTGATCACTGTCTATTTGTTTGTATACAACTCTCAAAAATGTGTGCCGACCATCGTAATCCATTCCCTACTCCTCGTAGGCTGAAAAAACTTTGCTTAAGGAGAGATGTGGCATTATGATCATCTGTGTAATGATGATCATCAGAGGCGTTGCTAGGATCACAATACATTCGGGGGCCTAGACCCCCTCTGCCCCCCCGGGACAGAAAGTACAGGGTTTTGAATGTACACACGGAAAATATCGATGTCCATGTTAGCGGCCTACACATCTACATTGTCATAATGTGCGATCGGAATTATATATGAATAGATCAGGGGCTATATTTTTTATTATTACTTTTGGTCAATTTGAGATCCGGGGCTATTCATAAAAGATCCGGGACTATAGCCCCGGACGCCCAGGCCTAACGACGCCAATGGTGACAGGTGATAGTTGTGTATGACTCATTTGTCGGAGCAGTCCATGCGTCTGAAGTGATAACTACATTTTCTGTGACTTCAAGCTCCGCTTTCAGCTTTTGCACACTCTCATTATATTTCTTCCGTGAGGGCACCTAGTATTCTTGTTCCACAAATTTAATAAATTCTCAAAATATTCAGATATTCGATTAACCATGCCCATCCATAGAACAAATCATCCTGATTTCATCAATGATTTTACTGACAGATTTAGGACAACAGGAAGTGTCTTTTATCTGGTGGTCTTCCAGGAGAGAGTTTGAAACACTGGTCTGAAGAGGTTGGTAACTTTTCAAATTACAGCCCTTTACATACAGGGTAGATCCCACCTAACTACGTTGGAACAAGAATGTATGTACGTGGTACGAATGGGAAGGAATGTATGACTAATTTCGTTGTTATTTGTTATTACTAGGAATTAAGCTAGGGTGACCAGACTTCCCCGTTTTCTGGGGACAGTCCACGTTTTTGGTGGCATGTCCCTGGCTGGAGTTGTCCCCGGAAATGTCCCGTTTTTAACTGTGCTTTAAAAAGAAACCATAAACTGAAATAATATTTTACGTGGCAAAAAGGACCAGGGGCCTCAAGTATCAATCTTGCGTACGTTTCTAACTAAATTCTGGCATATGTGGAAATCCTAAGATTTGCGTGCGCACAAAATTATTGAGATTGATCAAACTGCATTAAATTACATTTATATCCACTCACGCATTTATTATTTAATTTGTCTAAAGAAATTGGTCTAAATCAAAACTGTTTTGATAATTTTGATTAGTTCTATTGCCTTATTGCCATTTTGATTAGTTCTATTGCCTGTTTGCGATCACCCCCTGGCATGTTGAGGGAGGCGCTGTTTCCCAAAAACCTGTTAAGTTCGATTAAGATGGACTAATGAGTGGTCCAGGGTACTCGTTAATTAATGAGCGATGTTGCTTGCCACTTAAGTAACGATGCTTTCGGGAAACGCACCGATAAAATAACGAGGCACTTACGTGCATCGTACGATCATCTTAGTGCTTTGCAAATCCGGGAAATTAACATTCAAAGATATATTGAATCTTTATTGAGATCTGAATCCTCCTGATTTCTATTAAGGTCTCCTTTCCATGTCTCCACAGTGATGACCTTTATATTTGAAAGCAAAAATCTTAAAAATTCTACCTTAACTCATATCATATAGAATCGTTAACTAATTATGGGATTTGAGCATATATTGTAGCTTTAAATTTAGCAGCATTCAACTTGCCATAGAGATGCATTAGATGTGAATTTCTCCAAAATGCTACAGTAAAATTGCTCTATATGTTGTGTACACATAGAGGGGACTTACCATAACTGAAATCAATAAGAATTGTTAAATACTTATGGGCATTGAGCCTATAATGTATTTTTAAGTATGACAGCTTCCACACCTCAATAAAGATGCGCCATACATTTCAATGTGAATTTCTCCAAAATGCTACAGTAATATTGCTCTATATGTGGTGGACACATAGAGGGGACCTACCTTAACTCAATGCAAGTAGAACCGTTTACTAATTATTGGAATGGAGCGCCGGAGAGGAAGGGGAGCCACTGTGCATTGCAGAGCAGACTTTACAATTCATCTTCTAATTGCGGGCTGGCTGAACTAGGCTTGCCTGGTTCTTCACTTTTGGAAGGTAGGGAGCATTAAATCACAATGTCTAAACCCAAGCAATTTCTGTGAAACAGTCACCCATCCATGTAGTCCGTTAAAAGAAAATAAAGGTTAAGATGTTTATCTGTTAATACGTGTTTATTGATGACGGCTGTTAAATATACACTAGAAAATTTGTTTGTCCATTAAAATAACATCTAATTGATCAGAAATACAGTGTAGACATCATTAATGTTGTAAATGACTATTGTAGCTGGGAATGGCGGATTTTTAATGGAATATCTATATAAGCGTATAGAATCCCATTATCAGCAACCATCAGTCCTGTGTTCCAATGGCACATTGTGTTTGCTAATCCAAGTTTTTCATATTAAAAGTGTAATTGATCACTAGAAAACCCATTTGCCATCATGATAGCACTGCAGAAAACTGTTGTGCTGATTAAAGAAGCCATAAAATGGGTCTTATTTAGAGTAGGTCAGTATCTTCAGTGTCAGCTTTTGTGGGTTCGATTACAGGCTCAAAATGGCCCAAAACAAAGAACTTTCTTCAGAAACTTGTGAGTCTATTCTTGTTCTAAGAAATGAAGACTATTCTATGTGGTGAAATTGCCAAGAAACTAAAGATCTCGTACAAAGATATGTACTACTCCTTTCACAGAACAGCGCAAACTGGCTCTAGCCAGAAGAGAAAGAGGAGTGGGAGGCCCCAGTGCACAACTGAGCAAAAGGACAAATTGATTTTCCATATCTATGCCGCAAAACAATCCTATCTCAAAGATCTACGGACAATATTTCCAACCTCATGGCTTGGTTTCAGCTCTGACATGCCTTGTCAAAAGTGGAACCTTAAATAGATAGATGTTTGCATTTCCAAATAATGTCCAATCTATTGAATTTACCACAAGTGAACTCTAATTAGGTTATAGAAAAATCTCAAAGATAATCAATGAAAACAGGATGTACCTGAGCTCAAGTATCATACCAACAAGTTGGAATACTTATGTAGATGTGTTTTTTGTTTTTTGCTGGATCATTATGGGGTATTTTATAATAACGCTGAAATGTAACTATGGCAAAAAGGGAAAGAGTTCTGAAAACCTTTCAAATTGCACTGCACAATTGGGGTTAGGGATCGAATTAGGATTAAGGGTTTGTTCAGAAATAAGAGGTAATAATGCTGTCTGGCTAACTGGTCAATCTTTAATCCTAAACCTGATTGACCTCACTACCTGAGCATTGGCGGAAATCCCGGGGGGGACGGGGGGACTTGACCCCCCCCTCCTGGGGAAAACTATGATTTGTCCCCCCAATATATCACTGTAAACATAACTATGTAATTTCTATAATATTAATAAGACAATGAAAGCGCTGATTATAGACACTTAACAGCGTGTTTTTAAGTTTCAAATGATTGTGATCCCCCCGCCCTTTGCCTCACAATGGTTTGATCCTCTGCCCCCCCAGCCCTTAGCATTCGGCTCAGCTCACCAAAAAGAGCCGTCTCGTTTGGCTCCCAAACGGCTCTTTAAGTTTTATATTTTTTCAAGTCAAACAGTTTGCGATAGTTTTACTATGATTTGTGTTAAAACAATTCTAATTAAATTATTAAATTAATTCTTACTCTACCTTAAACACATTGTATTTAAAAATGCATTGGTTTGTTATGAAAATTAAACATTTGCATTTAAAGAATAGCTTTTTAATGTATTTAAACAAAGTGCATAAAAACAAATACAATCTGAACAGCATCATTCAAATGCTTTTGGATGCGTGAACTGTGTGACCATGGGTGTGGTGCCCCATAAAAAGTATAGACCTTTTTGAGAGGCTTCTTGGACTTTAGGGAGCACTTAGAGAAACTGAACGTTTTGCACTGTATGGTCATTTTATGCATATATTATTACATTCTACTGTATGCACAATATGCACCCTCGGGAATATTTATCTATGAGAATAAAATAGACCGCTGATTCATAACAAACCCGTCAGTGAAAATGAGTGTCAGTGAGTGAACTTTCCTCCATGATTTTCGACAGTGTGTAATTGGTTATGGAAGCATTCTGCCCAGCTGCTTTAGATGAGTGCCCAACAGCCTGTACAAATGATGTCCGTGGTTGTAGGTGTTATTTACGGTAACAAATGAATTCAAACATGTTATTGAAGACTGATGTCAGCCTGCGATGTCGGGCCTTAGTACTTTTAAACTGCAACAACTTTGCCTATGTTGTGCCAAATGTCACTTTTGTTTTGCTGTTTTGAACACCCTTTGATTGCCCACTAGAAATTAGCATGTAATTCAATGCATTTCTTTATTTTCTGTGAAGTTTAAACAAAAGACTAATGATAATTAGACCACCGCTCTCTGTCCGTGATGCTGATTCGGCTCTTCTGATATGAGCCGGCTCCCAACGTTCACCTACAAGAGCCGGCTCTTAGAGCCGACTCGTTCAAAAACGACCTATCACTACAGCAGTGGCATATTGTGCAGTTATAGTGCTTGTGTGGGAATCTGACATGTTTGTCGTTGGTGACTGACTTTCAGTAAGTAGTTCAAACAAAGGATATGTTAAATCAAAGGACATTTCTTTATTTCTACCACTCAATACAATGAAAAACCTTTTAACCATCACCAGCCTTCTTTGTTACTGCATTGAATTATAGGTCACACTTTATGTTAGCTAGTGGTTAGCTGACATTTGCTAGCAAGCTACAGTAACATCAACCAGAATTTGCAGTCTGAAAGGCACTCAATGCACATAGCTAACGTGAGGTTAATCCAGTAAGTTTGTTTTATGTTTTTGATAGGGTTCACACACAACAGCTGAATTTGCAGAGGTACAGTAGCGAGCAAACAGATAGCGCAAACTAAACAGTATTACAGCACTGCTTTTGGTGTCCCCCTCAAGAATTGTGCTAGAGAAAAAGTCATGAAATTGTCTCCTCCAAAGTTGATATCAGATTTTCGCCCTGGTGAGATGTCAGTGGCTGGCCAAATACCCAACCCTCTTACTGTACTCTGTTTACCAATGTACTGAATGTTACAGTTCATTGGTCACACAGTCAGATTTCTATTCCAGTAAGCTGATTGACTGTTCTGTTTGTTGTGCTGTGGACATTTGAACTCCACTGCTGGCAAGTAATGCAGCCCATGGGTAAGTCTGGAACTTGTCCCATAGGCAGAGCTAACCCAGACAGAATAAAAGCCAGGGTAGGAGGGTGAACAAACTACATTGCCTGGCCCAAAAAAAGTCACAGTTTGAAATAAAATAATCGAATACTTCAGAGCCTATGATTGAATAATTACTGCAGTGATTAATATGTTTCAGCTGGCAACAATTCTTTTAACCCTAACTGATGCAGTGAGTCATGGTTGTTTAATCTTCTCATTAAATCTTCTCATTAAACAACCATGTCGGAAGACCTATCACATGGTCGTGGAAAAGATGTTACTGTGTTTCAGAAGGATTCAATCACTGGCCTGCATCAAGCAAAGAAAACCACTAAGGAGATTGCTGAAATTAATGGAATTGGCTTATGAACTATCCAACGCATTTTTAAAACCTGAAAGGAAAGTGGTGAACCATCAACTTTGCGGAATAAATGTGGACGTAAAACATCTTGAATGACCGTGATCAGAGATCACTTATACGCTTCGTAACAAATAGAATCGTAAAAAATCGACAGTAGAACCTACAGCCATGTTGAATTGTGAAAATAAGAGCTTTTCCACACGCACAATGTGATGAGAACTCACAGGTTTGGGACTAAACAGCTGTGTGACCAGAAGGAAACCACTTGTTAGTGGCGCTTAATATCTTCTTGCTATATTTTTGCTGTGTATATATTTTTCTTCGTAAATCTCACTACATAGTTGTAGTGTGCTATGCCACCATTCATAAGCTTATTACACTCATATGTATCTATAATATTCAATAATTCTACCAAATTGCTGCTAGTGTACATTGTTATGTATATTACTGCCATCCTTGCCATATCTAAATGTTCAATAATACTACCCAGATTGCTGCTAGTTTAAAGTACTCTTTTTTAAACTGCTGCTAGTGTAAAGTGTTATGTGTACTTTTGCTTGGTTTTTTTCGTCTGGCTATATTTTTGCTTATATATTCTTCTTCTTAACTCTCACTGTGTAGTTGTCAGATGCCATGTCACAAGAATTTCATTGTGCAGGATGATGCTGTGTTGTTCGGTGCATTTGAAAAAATAAACCTTGAAACTAATCGTAAAAAAAGTCTTCAGTTTGTTTGGGAGCACAGAGATTGGACTCTGGAGCAATGGAAAAAGGTTATGTGGTCTGATGAGTCCAGATTTATCCTATTCCAGAGCAATGGGCGTCAGGGTAAGAAGGGAAGTGCATGAAGCAATAATCATGCAGAGTGCCCACTGTACAAGCCTCTGGAGGCAGTGTTATGATCTGGGGTTACTTCAATTGGTCAGGTCTTGGCTCAGCAACGTTATGTGGCAATAAAATGAAGTCAGCTGAGTCCCTGAACGTACTGAATGACCTGGTTAACCAATCAATGGATTTTTTCTGCCCTGATGGCACGGGCATATTCCAGGATAACAAAGCCAGGATTCATCGGGCTCAAAATGTGCAAGAGTAGTTTAGAGAGCATGAGGAATCATTTTCACACATGATTGGCCACCACAGAGTCCTGACCTAAGCCCCACTGAAATGTGCTTGAAAAGATTTTATGTGGTTTTATGTGGAGTGGTTCGACTCCCATCGTCAATACAAGATCTTGGCCAAAAATGAATGCAACTTTGGACAGAAATAAATTTTGTGATGTTGCATAAGGTTGTCGAAACAATGGCACAATGAATGCCTGCTGTAATTAAAGCTAAAAGCGGTCCAATGAAATATTAGAGTGTGCAATTTTTTTTTGGGCTAGGCAGTGTAGATTACTTCCCCTTCCATAATCCTAAAAACAAATCACCATAGTTAGGGGCAAAGCATGCACCCAGGGCTGTGCCCTGGACTTTTCTGTAGAGTTCATCCTGAAAGACATTGTTATTGAGTGTCCATTCCATCATCTGTAGAAGAAAGTCAGTAGGAGGTGTTTTAGGTCTAAGTTGAAGATAGTGTATTAAAGCATCAAGACCTTCCTTGTAATACAGTTCTGAAAAAAGAGACCACTGCACCTTTTTCTGTCCTTTCCAAAAAAGTTGAAAAGTAAGGTTTTGGTGATCAGTTTCTCTTCTTTTGCCCTTCCTGAAACATTTCCCATTCCTGTTTTTTTTGTTTGATGGGATTGAATGAGAGAGGTTGATAATAGTAATTTCTTTGTTATTTTTATATTTTTTCCCCTCCCCAAACAACCACTGCCCCTATGACCAGGGATGGGCAGAATTTATGATACATGTATTTAAAATACGTATTTCAAAAACAAAATAGGAGACCAGGGATGGGCAGTATTTATGATACATGTATTTAAAATACGTATTTCAAATACAAAATAGGATTTTGTAATTTGTATTTGATAGGGTTGAAGAAATTTACTTCATATTTTGTATCAAAATACTTTAGTGTTTTGTATTTTGTAGTTTAAAAACACTGTAAAATACTTTGCGAGAAATCTACATGAGGACATCATAAAAATGCTGCCTCTGATTGGTGCCTACTCAGTAATTTGCCCAGACTTTTTGTGATCAGAACAGAAAATCTCTGTTGGAGTTTAAAGGAAAGGTCTGCTATTTTTGAACCAGGAGCCTATTAACAGATTATCTAGCATGACCCTAGTTAATGGAGACATTTTTTTTCGTAAATTATTTTTGAGCTTTTCTCTATCTCTAGGCTAAATAGGAACTGAGCAGGACAAACGATCTAACATTCGAAAATATATGATACATTCGGTTTTCCAAAATGGGAAGGCCACAGTGTATTGATATAGATCTCCGTATGTTCTCCTGAAAAAATTGTGCCAAAACATTGTATCAGTGGTTATGTTCTATTTTTTTCGTAAACAATGCACTACCTCACATAACATCTGCAAACTACCGCACTTGAGCTAACAGCGCGGTGCTGTTTCAAAACAGTTGAACTACGGTGCTGACCTCTTTGGATTTTACTATCTAGCAACAAACACAATTTACAGACATTTATCAAAATGTTTCGACAATGCGCAGTCCCCTATTGTGTTAATAAAATGAAATCAAGCTTAATTGTCTAAAAGACAGGCAGTCATTCCAGAATGTTATCAGTCAAGGAAAATAACTGACATGGCCGTTCCCAACAGTATGAAAACCAATGCTCTATAGTAGCAATAATTTCAGTACCTCCCCATACTATTTCTGCAGGATGGGACTTATGACTAAATTTTCCAAATAGCAATTACATGCCTACTTACAGAATTGAGAGTTGTCCATTTGGTCCCTCCGGCCTCGGCCTCTTCTTCCTGTTTCTTTGGGGATGTGGAAGGTTTCCGAAACTGCCTGGTTGATAAGAGCTTGAAAGTCAATGCCATCTGCTGCACACGCTGGAGCCGATTCAGCCTCCTCCATGGACACATTAAACTGCCGACAGTTGGTTTTTATTTTTTGTCTCTTGGGCACTTTTGTGTGCTTTGATTGTCCACTCCCCTTTATTGAGTGTCCACTCCTTAAATTGTCTTAGTACGTTCACCTGTCTTTGTGTTCTGTGCACCATGAAGAAGGCCTGCGAGCCGCAAAGTGTCAATGCTTTTGGCCAACTCACATTAATGAAGGCTTTTTATACAGTATGTCATTTGAGAGACTTTGTTGGATTTCTTTATTGCCTTGACTTTGCTACTGCTTACTTTTTTAAATGTAATTTAAAATATACACATAACACACAGTCTATTTCTGGCAGGCAGTTTCTCAACTGAATGGGGTCCAGGGACCAGTTATAACATGTTCTCCAGTGGTTTATGAGGACTCTATTGACTAAATCAATAACACATGTTTAACAGGGATGAGAGAATATAGAGAGGGTTATCCCACACACTGATCCAGAACACGGAAGAAGAGAGTAGTATTGAATAATTTAAAGCTATTTTCTTCCTTACAATACCTGACTATATTTCTGTACCATTCAGTCCAATCACATTTCCTGGCGTTAATCATCCAGCTTTTATTTTGGAGAAACTATCAACCAAAAACCAACATTCTGCCCCCGCTTGTTTTGAATTAGTCTGACAATTTGCTTACATATTTCTTCCGCAGTTACAACAACATTCCAAGCATTCAGCTGACTGACAAGTTATTCTGTAGTTATTCCGTAAAACACATACAAGAATCTAATCAAATTGCACAAAACTATAGTGACATACAGCACAGTAGCCCTTTACTTTCATTCAGCAATTTGTTTATATCAATCATTACTGCTACTCAAATACACACACACACACACACACACACACACACACACACACATACACTGCACACTCACACATTGCTGCTGCTGCCTCTAATCTGTACATAAACTTAAATGTCCCAAACCAACATACTGCCTGTAGTTACTGTCAACATGAGAGGTCAAATCTTTCCATGTTCAACTCAGTACCCCAACAATTGACTGACTCATTTTTTAAATGTTAGAGTTCATTGGTCACACAGTCAGATACACTGAGCTTTCCATTCCAGTAAGCGTACTAATTGTGTTTGTTTTGCTTCAAAGTGAACCTTTCAACCACTGCTGGCAAGTAATGCAGCCCATGAGGCATTCCGATATTTCATCCAAAGGCAAAGCTAACCCTAGACAGAATAAAAGCCAGGGTAGGATGGTAAATCACTACTACAGATCCAGACACAGTGGAGAAGATGTTGGTCATCAATTTGTTGTGTCTAGCTGCTGTGGCTGTGGTACTGACCTTACCTAACTTTTCTGATGGGGCTGCACTATATGTATTGTCTGCTCCTAACCTGCTGAGAGTTGACAGTAATGAGAACATATTTGTGGAATCTCAGGACCATACAGGAGGTACCCTGGAGGTTAAGATCATAGTGAAGAACCGACCGACACAAAACAAAGTGCTCGTCTCTAAATCAGTGGACCTAAATTCAGCAAACAACTTCCAAACTCTGACACAAGTGGTCATCCCAGAGGGCGACCACTTCTCGGACGACACCAAGTAGAAGCAGCATGTAGTACTGCAGGCCCAGTTCCCTGACCACGTACTGGAGAAGGTTGTTCTGGTCTCCTTCCAGTCTGGATATATTTTCATCCAGACTGACAAGACCATTTACACACCGGCCAGCACTGTCTACTACAGAGTGTTTTCTATGAGTCCTAGCATGGAGCCTCTGACCAGAGACCTCTTCCAGGACAAGGAGATCGCTGACAAAAAAGAGATTGCAGTCTCTGTAGAGAACATGACCCCGGAGAACATAACTATCTTCAGGGAGATTGTCAACACAGACAAGGGAGTCAAATCTGGACAGTTCAGAATTCCTGAGTTAGTCAGCTTTGGGACATGGCATATGCTCACAAGGTTCAGGAGCACTCTTCAGAAGACCTTTTCATCTGACTTTGAGGTTAAACAATATGTTCTACCCAGCTTTGAGGTTAGTCTGAACCCCTCCAAAGCCTTCTTCTACGTGGACGACAGTGAGTTGACCATTGACATCACTGCCAAATATCTATGCGGTAAGGAGGTGACAGGGATAGCCTATATGGTGTTTGGGGTCATCACTACAGATAACGAGAAGAAGATCTTCCCTGGCTCTCTGCAGAGTGTAGAGATTAAATACAGTAAGGGAGTGGCTCGTCTGACCAACAACCACATCACGCAGACTTTCAATGACATCCATAAGCTGTCCATCTATGTATCAGTCACTGTGTTATCAGAGAGTGGGGGTGAGATGGTGGAGGCAGAGAAGTGAGGGATCCAAATTGTCACCATACACCAATGTCTTCAGGAGAACCCCCAAATACTTCAAACCTGGGATGCCCTTTGATGTCTCCGTCTATGTTATGAATCCGGACAACTCCCCAACCAGTGGAGTGGAGATTGAGGTGACTCCAGATAATGCAAAAGTGGTGACAAGGCCCATTGGATTTGCCACTGTTCAACTCAATACTGCTTCATCAGCCAATCAACTGAAAATCACTGTAAAAAGTAAAGACCCAAATCTTCTACCCACCAGACAGGCGGAGGCCAGCATGACGGCTTTACCCTACCGGACTACCTCTAAAAACTTTCTCCATATCGGGGTTGACTCTAATGAGCTGAAGGTAGGAGAGCCCATTCATACATGTTCTTGAGTAGAGGTCAGTTGGTGAAGGTGGGCAGGTTCAAGAGATAATGCTGGGTAATGCTGTGGTATCTCTGTCAGTACCCGTCTCTAAAGAAATCAAATCCATCGATTCGTATAGTAGCGTAATACCATGTGGGGACAGATGATGTGGTGGCAGACTCTTTCTGGGTTGATGCCAAGGTTTCCTGTATGGGTACACTGGAAGTCAAGTCAACCAGGCCAAAGTCATACTATGAGCCTGGTAAGGCTTTCAGTCTGACCATCACTGGAGACCCGGGAGCTAAAGTAGGACTGGTGGCTGTAGACAAGGGAGTCTATGTACTCAATAACAAAAACCAAGATCTGGGAAACTATTGAGAAACAAGATACAGGTTGTACAGCAGGAGGAGGAGCAGACAGCATGGGGGTTTTCTATGATGCTGGTCTGATAATGGAGACCAACACTGGTAAAGGGACTGGAATCAGAACAGACCCCAGCTGTCCTGTTACTGTCAGGCGAAGGCGTGCAGTAACCATCGGTGACGTCATTACTAGTATGTCCAGTAAGTACAATGGTCTGGCCAAAGATTGTTGTGTGGATGGAATGAAGGACAACAAGATGGGAT
>JACXGI010005114.1:5964-49184 GCA_016801175.1 Esox masquinongy | reverse complement strand
GACAGTCATCTTGTAGTATAAAGGCAGATTATAACACAGAACAACACTAACCCAAGACAGTCATCTTATAGTATAAAGGCAGATTATAACACAGAACAACACAAAGTATTAGCTTTGCACAGCATGACAGTGATTTTGTCCCATTCTGCTTGGCAGATTTGGTCTCTGTTGTTCTGGTAGGTTGGACGACCATGGAAATGATGGTCAGCCCTGGGTCACTCGAGGACATTCACCTTTTTGTTCTTAAGACAGCCACTGAACTCTGCAGCTCTTTCATTTTTGGACACTGTGATTTCTCTCATGAGTCTACTTCTTGTTTGACCATTGCGTTTTCAAGGAGAACATTTTCTTGTCATTGTCTGGGTGGTGGGATGCAGCTTTCACTTCCTGATTATTGATCCAGTTGTGCTCACTGTGATATCAACACACTTGGATATTATTCATATTATACCCTTCTCCCAATCTATGCATTTGTATTACTTTATTTCTAGATCTATAGAGTTCTCTTTGGTCTGCATTTTCATTCTGATTCAAAGCCTCACCAATTATCCTTTTTTTCTATGTGACAGCAACTTTAACGGTTCACAGGTGGAGGCCAATGTTAATGAGTCCTCATTAAGGTATTTCATCTCTGTGAACCAGAAGTTTCAAAATACATGAGTTGACTATCTCATGCAATATGTCCGTTTTTTTATACGTATTTCTCGACTGAATAGTCAGTGTACTATTTGTATTTCAGTAGAATTAAAGAATTGGTGAAGGATTTTAATAGTTTTGCAAGGCACAGTATATAAATCAATAGTACCACAGAATTCACCCAACATGATTGACATTTCTATGAATCTTGCACATGAAGGTAATACAACCGTTCAGGAAATGCAACTACAAAATTGTAATAGTATACATAGTATTACACCTACATGTTTCCTAAAAGAGAATTACACCACCATTTATTTTCTGGAATTAATTTTTTCTACATTAATGTATGAACTTTTAGTTTTTGAAGTTGTGAATATTTAGTTAAACACCTAAAAACAAAAGAACACAAGTGATGTAAATGCATGTCTCACCCCGCCTGAATAATTGATTATAATTCATTACATCCAGGCTAATAGGGATGACTAAGATGAACTGCCATTCTCAAGGACCTTCTTACACTAACCGGTTTTACAGGAAATTGCAAATTTTAAAGAGACTTTCCTTTAGCAGTCTAATTATCAAGTAATTACCAAGGAGTCACATTCACCCTTTTTGCCATTATTAAACCGCCATCGTCCAACACATGGGATCTAATAAAAACAACATAGGTCTTTTAACTTGCTTAACTGTGTATTCTCACATACCACAGATAATTGGTCTTCCAAGAATCTAGGACATTTCATAATATATATACTGCCCCCTACTGGTATTATCATGAATAAACACTTTAAAAGAACTGAAGTAGCAGGTTTAGAATAATTATATTAGCAGGATGTGAGAGTTAAAGTAGTAGGTTATTAGAATTAGATTTCTTTTAGGGAAAAGGTTAGGGTGCCAGATCCAACTTGGATCCTTGTGCTGGATCCAAGTCAGTTGAGGGAAACCGTGAATGTCAAATCAGCACTTCTTGCAAGTGTTGCTGTTGAAATTCAAAGGGTGATTTCCAGAGAGGATCAATAAATCTATCAACTTTGGGACACACGACTTCACGAGTGATGCCATTCATATACCACTTTTAAATAATAAAAAGAGTATTACTTTTTAATTTTCTTTAGATATAAAACTCAGTGACAGGGAAACATTTCATTTAGAAGGGATTATACAAGTAAAATTAAACCCTCCGTGTTGCAGTTAATGTCTAGTCTTGATTCTAGGGTTTGTTTTTACCTTTGGAGACAGCTATTGATGACTGTCAACATGAGGTCCAAAGACATGCCAACGAATGTCAAGGAAGTCAATACAAGGATGAAAAACAAAGGAATACAATGGTGAGCTCAGTATTTGCAAACAACTTGGAAGAATAAGGAAGAAGTCTAATGTGGATGACTAAGGAATTCTCACCAAAATAAAAACAAACAAACAAACAACAACTATCCGAACGATCAGGAACCAGGAGGTAGGCGTGGATGTGTTAGCCACTACCGCCAAGAGCAGCCATCGTCAGTCGAATTACAGAAACCACTCTGCAAGTTACAAAAACCCTAGTAATCCTCAAAAACAGAATGGTCTGCTCCTGCAGAGTTCTGGAAGAAGGTGGAAAGATTAGAAAAAGTGTAATGGCAAAAGGAAAGCATGGAAAACAATAGGAACCGTCATACCACTTGATCTGTGAAATATGGTGGAGGGGGTGCTATGACTTGAGGATTTATGGCTGACACTGAAGCTGACTCGATTATTTTAATTGACCATATAATTGTTGAAGGCAGCAACAGAATTAATAACCAAATGCTTCCAAACTCATGTGCTTCATCATACAGCAATACAATGACCTAGACATGAGACCTCAGAACTGAAATAAATGAAGATGGTTGCAGTACAGGCCTGGCAAAGCATCACCAGAGAAGATACCCAACATGAGGTAGGGTGAATAGGTCACATTTCAGGGAGTTATTGCCTTCCTGTTTTCAAGAGTAAACTAGTTTTTTTTTTTTGCAAATCTAAGCCTACCTCCTGGAGAGAGTTTCAGATCAGTCGGATATTGCTGAGCTCACCAGTGCTTTCTTTTCTTGACTTGAATTAAAATGTATTTGGGTGACATGTCATCAGGCATGATTAACAGAATCCAAATGCAAATGCAAAGCCTACAATGAGGACTAGACTTTGACAGACATTCTGCATGTGCTAATCATGTGCATGCACACCTGCCTAATAAGATACAGCTGTGAAATTCATTTTCCAAATACTTTGGGTAGACTACAATGGGACTAGGTCAAATATTTTTAAATACTTAATTTCATATGGATGAAAACACCTCAAACTACAGCTATATTCATTGTATTACACCGAGCCAATGAACAAAAAGTGTCACTGCCCAGATACTTTTGAAGTTCCCTGTACATTTTACATTTATCTGGATATCCTTTATTTTTGGATATCCTTAATAAATTAAACAGACATTTCAAGAAAATACAAGACTTAGATGAAATGTTTTACAGACATAAGTACTGGGACTTTTCAATACACATTTTGGGACATCAAATTAGCTGTGTTTTGCTTCATTTTATTTTGTCTCCATCACCAAGAATTCCACATGGTCATTTGTGGACTTGACTCCATAATCGCCAGGAGGTGGATGAATGGCATGCTGGTAATTAACACAAAACGTACTCTGAACTAAACGTAGATCAAGTAAAAAGCTATTTAGTCCTATATCCTGCAGGGATCACTATGTTTTTAAGAAACTGTTCATTAGATATAAAAACAGATCTCTCTGGTCTGCCACGTTCACCCTGTTACTTTAATTTCTTCTTGAGATGTCTCTGCTGGTTTATGAAGATGGGGTGCTGGACCCCAGCTCTGTCATTCCGCTGACCGATGGGGGGGAAGAGGGATTCAAGGGCAACGCTCAGGGTATCCTGCCAGGTATGACAGCCTGCATTGTCTGCACCCTAGACCTCTATCCACCACAGGCGTGTTAACTTTGGCTTTCGTTTTGTGTCCCGATGTACCTGGATGCAGGGCTGCATGATATGAGCAAAAAATTAAATTGTAATTTTCTACAAATTATTGTGATTGCGAGCCTATGTGTGATGAAGATAAAAACAATTTGGTGAACTGCTGGAGTCCTAGACGCTGAATGACTTACTGAAAAGCCAGGTGGCAAGGAGTCATCTTGTTTGGAACAATCGGCTGACTGTATCTGACCTAATAAAACAGCATGAAAACCTGTAGTGAATGAAACAGTGAGGAGCAGGAACTGTAGTGCTTAACTGACTGGTGCAAGGCTTGGTATGTCCTAGAAACAGATGCCAGAATGGGGAATTTTAAAACAGACTTTACACTTGGCTAGATATATTGCAAATTAGATACATTAGCTGCCCTACCTGGAAAGCTATTATTTCATTCTGAAGTAACCCCTTCACCACTGGCTCAGATAGACAACAGACTACAGTTGGTGAAAAGGAACATCACAGTAATGATTACTTGTATGATTATCTCACTTAGAAGAAAAACTACCGGAGGCCCAGGATATACTACAGATAGAATGTATTAAAAGAAAATGATACACAGTACAAATACCATTCACAGTATATAAAATAACAATTATTATTAGAGTGCACTCTTTGAGGTAAGTTGGCGTGCTTCGTTGGCGCTCAAACCTTTCCCAGGAGAAACCCAATGTTATTCACAGTACTGGATTAAAGCGTCCAAAAACCGTCGTGTATGTGTGTGTAATTCAAAAAAAAACTTCAAACAGAGAAATGTCCCACGCTCCAGGTCTTCCTTTGGCATCCTCACAGCTAACCATCCAATGATTCACACGTGCTCCGTCTCTTTTGGAGTAGAACCCTTGTTGCTAGCTCCATAGATTAGTTGCTCGAAAACCTCGACACTAGCACAGAGTGAAACAATCACAGCTATCTGTTAGACATTATCGGTAGCCATATCCTTACCAAAAAAAATAAATGAATAGCTGACGTTCTTTTTCTTTGTTTTTAACCTATACTTATACGAAATATGCGGATCCCTCTACACCAGTGTTCCTAATCCTGGTCCTCGGGACCCAAAGGGGTGCAAATTTTTGTTATTGCCCAAGCACTCACGCACCTGATTCAAATGAAAGACTTGATGATCGGTTGATTATGCCACTCAAGTGTTTAAGTGGTAGGGTAACATTTGAATCAGGTGTGTGAGTGCTAGGGCAAAAACAAAAACGTGCACACCTTTGGGTCCTGAGGACCAGGATTGGGAAACACTGCTCTTCACACTACTCCATTCTCCTTCTCATTCCCCAGGGCGTCCTCCCGTGACCTTTAACCTCCCACCTTTAAAGTTCTCGTTCCCTTTTCACATGCACACACAGAATACTATAACAAAGACAGAATATTAATTATTGAGAAACCTGTCGCTCAATGAAACCTTTGGCATCCTTTGAGCATTTAAGTAAAAACAAAAAAATACAAAAAATGTTTGTAACAGTATTTGTAATGAGTTGTACTAATGTACATTTTAATAGAGTATTACACTGAATTCTAATGTATTGCTTCCTCTAAATATATTTATTTTCTCAGATTAACATCCCCATGTGTACGACAGCCTCTATGCCTCGGTTGCCAGAACATTGTGTTGAATATATCCACATGCTGCTGTGGCCTAAAGAGAAGCCCTTTGAAGGCATGTACCCAATCAGCTTGTTAACATGCTTCATTGTCCAACCTGGATAGTGCTGGGCCCTCTTTTTCTCACAGATTCTTTGTTGAATCAAATATTTTGTGTTTGTTTGTATTTCTTTCAATATTAGTACAACACGCTGGTACTTGAACGTCCCAAAGGTGATTATCTAGATTGTGCATTATGTTGTCAGGCAGTGGGTCTGGATGGAGATGACCCTGATCACATCCAGTGGGCGTACCAGAAGTCTCAGGAGCCGGCAGCAGAGTTCAGCATCACAGGGGTCACATACAGACTGACCCAGGGTAAGGGCACACACACAAAAATTACACTGAATTCTGCTTCTATTGTCAGACCTCCGTAGGGACCTGACCTACACCCAGAGAAAGTGTAGAAACTGTGAATAATATTTGCACATATTGCAATATTTGTAATATTTATGGCATACTACTGGAGTTTTGTTGCAGGTATAGCTCACTAGTGCAAAATAACATGTATTTTTGATCATGTTTAAATGAATATCCTATTTGCATTGATTTCCTTATCATTACAGTGAATGTTTTCTTTCTTTCATTTTCTGCAGGTGTGGTGAAGAGGATTATTCTGGCTGTAGCATCCACAAATGCAGCCATTGCTGGTACGAGATTGCACACTAAAGGAAGGCCATGTTTTTTTCAGGAAGTTAAATATGTAAAATGTGCATTGCTGGATTGAACATTAGACAGCTTTGTGATAGGATAACCAGGCTTTTCTATTTATAAATACAAATGCCTTTAGCTAACCTAATTCATTCTCCCATACATGCTTAAAAGAGCATCAAGGTGATTTTTCAATTTCTGATTCCCACTAGACCGGGCCATAAGTACATGGAAATGCACATTACACAACTGTTACGTGACTTTGTGTTTTGTCTGCAGTGCTTAAAATCCTCTTGACAACTACATGGTGTTCAATGACATTGATGGTCTTGATGACGCTGATGAGCGAAAGGTGGGTTTTCTGTGTACAGCTTTTGGATTAAGAATTGTATGATGACCTGTAATTTGTGGTATACTGTTACCTGATACCTCTGTATTTGTTTAAAACATCAAGAAAAATGTTCAGCCTGTAAAGGAAGAAGAGAGAATTCACGTTCCATTTTACTGTGGATTTTTCCAAAAATGACCAAACATATTGACTCCAGCAGGATTTAAACCAACAACCTCTAGCATTAGAAGCATACTGCTGTACAAACTGAGCTACACTGTCCACAGTGGTCGCATTGGAAATATATGGAGTAGATATGGAGTATATACGGGGCACAGATTCTGCCAGCCCCAACCGATGAAATCCATGCCCCCTGTCAATCAGCATTGATTTTTCCAAACTTTTCTAATAGTGTTTTGTGTCTGTTACTCACCAACACATTCAACAGTTTTATTTCATTTTAGAGTAAAGTTCATTTCAATAAAAAAAATTTCTGTCAGCCACAGGGACAATCTTTGCCTTCCTATTGAGTGGAAGGGATTTTTCCAAAAATGTCTAAACATATACATTTTCCTGCAGGATTTAGAGCAACAACCTCTGGCATTAGAAGCATGCTCTACAAAGTGTGCTACAAAGTGAATCGTTTTTGAGCTTAAAATATATGGAGAAGAAATTCATTCAGTGAAACTGTGGACACTGGTTTTTGTCATCCTGCCTCAAAATTCATGTCCCCCTATGAATCGAGAGACGTTGTTCCAAAAATGACTAAATTCTGGAGTAGATTTTTATTGCATATTTTCTGTCATCCACGGTCAAAATCCGTTCCTTCCTGTCAATCAAGAAGGATAGTTCTATAAATGTTTTAACTTTTACTCGTATTGTACAACACATTCAACAGTTTGATATCATTCTGGAGTAGATTTTCATTTTATAAACAAGGTGGCCCAGTGTCTGCCAGACAGCAGCAAAATCTATCAGTCAAAAGTGATTTTTCCAAGATGACTTACGCAGTTTAATGTCTCTCCCCCGTTACGTCCCCTGGACACGTCCCAACGTTTTTATTTGTTTGCCTTTTGTTTCTCTCTCTGTCATTCCATATCAAGGTGTTCCTCATTCCTGCTCGTCCTCAGTGATTGGTACAAAAACATATGATTGTATTCTTTACATTTCTTTTGGCCAGGTCTAAAGCCCAACGTAGTTCGGTACTGTTTCACTTGTCACGTGTGTCAACTTGGAGGGAAGCCAAAACAGGTTATACCCCCTTCTCTGCTTTGTCCAATACCAGTGCTGGGTGAACCGATTAAGAGAGGGATAGTGGTTTGTGTTGGTCCATTACCTAAGATTAAGTCTGGTAACCAGTTTCTGCTAATGATCATGTGCTGCGCCACTCAATATCCAGAAGGTATCCCTCTTCGAAACATTACAGCCAAAGCAAAAAGCCTTGATTATGTTTTTCTTCACTTTTTGCCTTCCTAGAGTGCTACAGACCGACCAGGGAACTCACTTACACTCAAAGTTGTTTGAGAATGTGCTAAAGACACTATCTATTTCCCAACCGGTCTCTGGTGCTTACCATCCAGAGAGTCAGGGCACCTTGGAACGCTGGCACCAGGCTTTAAAAGGGATGTTATGCATATACTTACATTAAGACTGAGAAAGATTGTGGCGAAGGTTTGCCTTTTGTGCTATTTGTTATACATGAGTCCATACAAGAATCTCTTGGGTTCAGTCCAGCGGTGCTCGTCTTTGGTCACACAGTTCGAGGTCCATTGGAAGGTCTGAAGGATCAAATGATGTTCAACAAGTTATGCCACCCAACAAGAAATGTGTAAGACCATGTGAGTCAAGTCTGTGAGCATTTGCATTAGGCGTACGCCCTTGCCAAGGAAGCCTTATACTTAAGTTATACTGTCTTGTGTCTCTACCTCACCAACACACTGAACAGGTTCATTTCATTCTAGAGTAGAGTTTAATTTGATTAAAAATTGGGACACAATTTCTGTCAGCTACTGACAAAATCTGTGCCCTTCTATTAATCAAAATGGATTTTTCAAAAGATTGCTGAGTTGTCATTCAACAAAACTGGGGCACATTATCTGTCATCCCACATCGAAATCCATGCCCCTCTGTCAATCGAGAGGGACAGTTCCAAAAATAATTAAACTTCTACTGTTATTGTGTCTCTCACCAACACATTCTACAGATTGATTTCATTCTGGAGTGATTCTTTTTTTAAGTTTTTTTTAGGCCCCATGTTAATAGTCTTTTTTGAAAACGTGTATAATGTCTTGTGTCTCTCCCTTACCATCACATTCAATGGGTGTATTTGATTCTAGAGTAGAGTTTAATTCAATATAAAATTACCTAACTTATACTGTTTTGTGTCTATCCCTCACCATCACATTCAACAGGTTAATTTAATTCTAAATTAGATTTTAATTTGAATACAAAAATGGGCACCATTTCTGTTAGCCACTGGCAAAATCTGTCCTCCTATTAATGAAAAGGGATCTTTCAAGAAATAACCAAAGGAATACTTTCAACCTTTAGAAGCACATTGCTATACAAACTGAGCTACATAGTAAATAATGAATGTGCATGAAATATATGGAGTAGATTTTCATTTAGTTATAAACAGGGGACACGGTTTCTGTCATCCACAGTCAAAATCCGTGACCTCAATTGAGAGGGATAATTCCAAAAATATGAAACTTCTACTGTTATTGTGTCTCTCTTTCACCAATGCATTCAATAGGTTTTTTAAATGCTAGTGCAGTTTATCATTCAATAAATATGACGACACCATTTCTGTCAGTACAGGATATTTTTTCAAAAACAAGGGTGCACCGTTATTGTCAGTCTATGGTGAAATCTGTGTCCCTTGCATGTCAAGATGGAATTTTCCAAAAATTACAAAAGGCAAACAGCCCCTCTTTGGAATCGTACCCACAACCTCATCATTGCAAGTGACCGGCTCAATCAACTGAGCTGTAAAGACATTGTGTGTTGTTTTGTGTTTCTTGGTATTGATGGTGAAACACTATTGGTTTTGTTACTATTGGTTAATATTAGTGTTTCAGCAGTTCACTGGCGAAACAATTGTATTTCCTAACAGGTCCTTAGTATTTGAACAAGCAAAGGCGCTGGGTTTTTCTTGGCATTCATAATTATTATTATTTTGGGTGAGAATGCAAATTCCTGTGAGTTGTTTGGAGGGCAATGCTGATGTACAGTCTTTAGCCTTATAACACATATGTTCACACATTTTTCAAAGGGCAAATGTACAGCTATCTGTAAACTCTTTGGTGGAGAAGGTACTAGCTACTCCAAGACATACCGTGTTTTATATGTATTTTCTCAACCATTCACTTGCAGGGAGGTCAGCAGAACAAGAACCCACCAATTAGAGAAGTAAAGTGACGTCACATCTGGGCTGGTTGTAGTCGGTTGTTGCGATGGGAACTTCGCCTCTTTACTGATTCAGATATTTTCGATATATTTTCAGTAAAAAGAACGTCTCTTTCGAGTCACTTTGGTAATTTGTGAGGAAATTGATTGAATTGCTAAAATATTCACGCATATCCGGTGATGTGCACACGTCGTTTATCCATTTGAAACATGTCATCTCAACTACTCGAGTCTGTAAAAAGAGTCGTTCATAAAGAATGAATCATTCGCGAATTGTGCATCACTAGCTCGTTGCTGCTACGTGGAAAGGAAGTAGCTAGCTTATCTATCTGGTCGCCAGAAATACCCAAACAAATCAACGATTCAAGGGAAATACGATTAATGAAAGCAGAGAACATTTCAGCATCAACGTCCTGATTGAGGCAGTGCGTTTCCTACAACCATATGGATGGACTAGCTTGTTAATGTTAATTCTAGATACTTTTTATGTGATTCAAGGGGCGTTTAGTCTGATTGTTGATGTCGTTAGCTAGCTAGCTTCCCAGCTGGCCAAGTTAGCCAATTCGCTGCTTGGTTCGCATTGCTATTGGAGTATTTTACTTACAGTCGGCAAAGATTGTCAACAACATATACGGCAGTTGCGTGTAGTGGACATATTATTTGAAGCTGATCAGTAAGATGGCTAACTCACTTGTTAGCAAACCTAATTCTGATGTCCATACTTCTTGCTAAAGAGCATTCAATAACGACGTTAGCCGGCTAGCTAGCAAGTGACATCTATATCATCATGAGTTGGTTCAGCTCTACCCAGCTGTCAAGCTTTGCCAAACAAGCTTTGACAACAGCTCAGAAATCAATTGACCGAGTTCTTGACATTAAAGAAGACGAATGGGATGACACAGTGGTAATGCCTTATGACGGTAGGTCATGTACTGTATGTTAACGTTAGCTAGTAGGTATGTACCCAGTGATGTACCCAAGTAACTTGCTTTTGTTATTGTTGATGTTAATAGCTAACATCCCCAGGGTTATTCACGGCATATAGGTCTAATTTTACGTGTTTGTTAATTGTCAGTAGTTGTTTTGGGATTAATATTACTGCTTGGTATTGATGTCTGTCTTCTGGCCATTAATCAACAAATAATACAACCTGTTGTCTCGTTAGATCTATCAGTGAAGACCCCATTGAGCGGTGGATGGAGGATGACACAATGGGACTCTGCTCCAGAGGAATGCACCACAACTCCTTCTCCCTCATCTGAGGCCATAACAACCCCTGTCACTCGCACAGTCGTGGATGAAACTGAGAACTTCTTCACTGCGTTTCTTGCCCAAGGAGACCTCCAGGGTGTCATGGGCACTCAGGTTGTGTCTGTACCACCCACCAAGTCCCGCAGGCGGCCACAGGAGAAGGATGTGGAGGACAAGGAAGTTGATGTCAAGGACGATGCGGCCCTTCGCAAACCAGGGCCGAAAGGGACAGATAGATTGGAAGAACAGGAATCTGCTGAGAACGAGGCCGTCTTAACAGAGTCCTCAAGTCTATGGTCTTCCTCAGAAGTTGTTCTTGTTCAGACACCAGACCTCCTAGGACTGCCTCAGGGGTCAGCTACTGATGATTCTGACAGTCCACAAATTAGTAAGAGCTGGACGGAATCCACTGTAGAGGGTAAAACTGATGTTCCTGAGGAGGAACCAAAGGATCAACAATTGAATCCCTCAGAAACCCAACTTGATGATGATCATGATGCCGCAGGCGATGATGTTGCTGCCACCTCAGCAGCTACCAGCAACACTGAACCGGAGCCCTGCTTTGACCCATCTCCTCCCGCGCCCCCTAAGGAAATCATGTTAGAGCCTGGAGACCCCAAAGCTGAGGGCAGGCAGAGTGACACACCCTCTCCTAAATCAGAGGACCGGCAGAGCAACACCCCCTCCCCACCCGTAAGTGCTTTCTCCTCAGGCACCTCCACCACAAGTGACATTGAGGTTTTGGACCATGAGAGTGTGCAGAGCGAGAGCTCGGCCAGTTCCAGGCAGGAGACGGCGGAGGCCAAGGCAGGCCTCCACCTGATGCAGGGCTCATTTCAGCTGCTCTCAGCCTCCGCCTGTGGGGACTTCTCCCGCTTGGAGGATTACCCCAAGCTGACCGAGAGCTGCGGTTCCTCCTCAGATGCCTTCGAACGCATCGACTCGTTCAGCGTGCAGTCCCTGGACAGCCGCAGCGTCAGTGAGGTCAACTCTGACGATGAAATCCCAGGGAGCCGGACGCTGGCGTCTCTCACGGCAGGGGCCGCGCCCTCGCAACCTGTCATAGTGGCAACCACCACCCAGGAACTGGATGAAGCAGGGGAGAAGGGGCTGACGGAAGTTGCGAAAGATCAGTCTCAGGATGAGAACGAGATGGAGGAGAGTGGCCGCAGTGCCACGCCTGTTAACAGCGAGCACCCAGAGGGCCTGGTAGAAGGGGAATCGGAGGCAGATGTTGCGCTTTCTGGGCCCATCCCTGATACAGAGGCCCAGCTGCCCCCACCAATCACGGAGGAGAAAAGAGGAGTGTCAACATGTCAGCTTCTAGAGCTTCAAAAGGTAACACCTGTCCGTATCATGACGTTTGTGGCGCGCGAAACACCACTTTTTAAGAGATGTGCGAGTGTTGTTTGAGTGTGCGTCAGTTTGTGTGCCTTGTAAATACCAACCTTTGGAGAGCAGAATCGTAACTGTGAGTCAATCCTGTTCATATGCCAAAGTAAATAGTCCCTGTGGAAAAGATGCGTTCACCGAACCATGATGAATTAAACAGTGTGCTCCATTATTTGAACCTTCCTCTACCATACTAGTACCATACTGGTTTTATTTTTGCTGACAACATACTAGCGAATTCAAATAGTGGCTGCAATCTAAATGCTAACAAGCACGTGACCATAAACTAAAATTAAAGGTCTGAAAAAAACATCTCAGAACGTATTCCAGTATCCCGAAAGGCTAGTTGCACTTAATCCAGGAGGGAATTGATTGTCTCTGCTGTAATTAAGAAGCTTGAACTTGCAGCCAAGCCATCTATAACTTCTAGGTTAGCATACCAAAAAACATAGCTGGAACCCTGAGCTGTTCAAAATGTGTTTGGCCCATATTTCTCTTTTTTGTTAATAATGTTTGACATTTACATGTGAAACAGTAAGTAAATCCCCTGGAAAGCAGTCCATACCAAGTGTAAAGCACACAGTGGTGACATTATGGTTTGGGACTGCCTCAGGGGCTGGCCAACTTGCCATCATTGAGTCAAGAATTAATTCGATATGGTACTAGAGAATTATTGATAATGTGATGTCATCTGACAAAAAGCTGTACCTGAACCGAACATGAGTCTTGAACAGGACAATCATCCAAAACACATTTGCAAGCTACAATGGAATGGCTCAAAAAGAAGCAATGGAGGTTTGTGCAATGGCTTAGTCAAAGCCCAGGTCTCTTTTTTATCAAACATGTAATATGAGACCTATAGACAGTTACAAGAAATCACTACATGATGTTTCAGCCAAAAGAGGCAACATCAGCTATTGAAGCTATGGATGTCCTTTTTCCGCACTATGAAATTGCATTTCCATTGAGTTTTGGTGAATAAATGATTGCAAAGTATAGTCTGTAAATGTTATTTGTTAAATTAGCTTACTATTATCTGTCAATGGTGTTGAGTTAATGATCAAATCCATATGTACAAAGAAAGACAACTTTCCAGGGGGTGTATTTACTTTGTGACCTGGCTGTAGATCAAGGCAAACATTAGTAGTGCATTTCCATTGTTACTTTATCCATAAGATCTTCACATGCTCTTTGTAAATATTTAGTTGTATTATGAAGGGTGCTTTTGAAAATCATACAGCCTCAAAATACACTGGTATATGGGGTACTGCCCATGCTTGCTTTCACTTCCAGTGAAATTCCTGTGGACTTTTTTCTAGGTAATTGATGAGCTGTCAAGCCGCCTTGAGAAGAGGGAGTTGCAGTTGCTGTCAGTCAGCAAAGATAAGGCCAGGCTGGAGGAAGAGTGTGACAACCTTAAAGAGTGAGTATCAAGATCCTGACCATATTTGGAACCCATGTATAAAATGGAACTTGTGTATAATAAGGGCCCAAAGAAACCTTGCTTGTCGGCCAATTCTTCCACTTTTTTGTTTGGAATGCTGCAGTGGTTTTTAAAGTCATGGTAGCGACCCCTAATGGGGTCACAGGTGAACTGCAGTGGGGTCGCCCAAATACATGAAACGTTATTTATTTAAGAACAGAAATTTTGCAGGGGAATGAGAAATTCTGCCACCAAAAAATTGTGGCCCCACATATTCTGTAGAAAAAATGAGGTTCCAACTGAAAACGTTTGAATAGCGCTGGTTTATGGGTCTGACTGGTCATATCTAAGGCTGGTGGTCTCTGTGTTGCAGTGAGGTTATAGGTCTTAAGGAGGAGAGTACCAGTGTGCTGTCTTTGAAGGAGGAGTTCACCCAGCGCATCGCAGATGCAGAGAGGAAAGCCCAGCTAGCATGCAAAGAGAGGGACATCGCCAAGAAGGTAAAACAAGCCCAGCACTTCTGCTGGTTTTACTATCATTGCTTACTGTTAAGGATTAGTAGAAAGCAGCAGAGGAAAGCCCCCCCCCCCCCATGGAGGGCCCATGGGCCACCCACTGCGATGTTCCTTTTGTTTTGTAAATCAGGTGCTACATGAGGTGAAAAGGAGAGTGGAGTTGGACTTAGATGATGAGTCATATTTCTCAGCATGAAGCAGTAGTTTTATTTAGATGAACGAGACTGGTTGCCAGATTTGCATCATTTATTGTTTAAAAGGTTGAAAATGTCAATTGATGCATGTGAACCCTTCCCACAGATACTATTCCTTCAAGTTTCAGAGGTCTTAAGACGGTGGGCCTATTGAGTATACTCCAAAGACAAAGTCAAACACACATCCTTCTGGAGGTGCAGGGCTGAACGAGGTTGAATATGAAAGACCTGACGAACATCCCGGAGAATGGAAATGTTATCCCTGTATTTTTAATAAAGATACTTTGGTGATGCACATGAGTGTGCAAGCTCTACTTTTCCAGTTTAAACCACACCAATCATTTTGATTTAAATAATGTGATATGTAAAAAAGAAAAATCCACTCTAGCAATATGAGACACACTGCAGTGTAAGGCGCAACACAAGCATTCTGCGTTTTGGCTAGACCATTGACCTGTGAGGCGTATAAACTCACTGACAATGTAGTTTTCCTGATAACTAACATGGTGCTTTCCGTCATATAAGCTCTGTTGATGGTCTAGTTGTTTCGGTGTCAGTGAAATATGTTTTTACTTGCTTCCAAACCGTTTTTTTTAAATGAAATATGTAAATTAAATTTCATTTATATTTTTGTCAGGACAGTTGATGTGATCTTCACTCTCCAGTGTTTTTACTTGGATGTTTCTCCATAGGAAATAAAGGGGATGAGGGAAGAGCTGTCCACCAGACTCAACTCCAACGAGACCATGGAGATCATCCGTGAGAAGGAGGAGCAGATCCGAGGGCTTCTGGAGGAGGGCGAGAAGCTGTCCAAGCAGCAGCTTCAGCACTCCAACATAATCAAGAAGCTGCGGGCCAAGGAGAAGGAGAACGAGGCCAAAATCACTAAAAACAACCAGAAGCTTAAAGAGCAGGAGGAAGAGATCAAACATCTACACCAGGTCAGTGGAAATATGTGTATATATTTTGTTTTTATTGAAAAATAACATCACTTCAATGGTCAGGAGAAGTGTGTCCGGATCTAGAAGTCCATCGTACAAATTCATGAATTTGTACGATGCTGAGAATGCTAATTACTGACTGAGACAGAGCTGAATAATGAATTGTTAAAGCGACTCGCTTTAAGTGGACTGTCATCAAAATATGATTGTTGGACGAACTTTCCCTTTAATGTCTCACCGTGTGCGTGTGTGTGCATGTTTAGATTCTGGAAGGAAAGGAGGAGGTGGAAATGCAGCACAGGGACAGCATTAAGAAACTGTCCATTGTGGTGGAGCACCAGGAGAAGGACATAGTCAAACTCCAAAGTGATGCAGAGGAGCTCCAGGAAAACAACAGGAGCCTACAGGCTGCTCTCGACAACTCCTACAAGTAAGGATGCCTGCTACGCTGTTCTGTTAGCAGAACTTGTTTACTTCCAGCAATCTGCATTTTTATAAAACATTTAAGCCATTTCAACTGCATTTTATGTTCAAGGATAACCTTTCTTCTTCAATAAAGGTGTGCAATGTTTCATTACACAATCAATTTATAAAAATTGTCAGAAAGAACCAAGCTATTTAACAGATGACGACACAAGTGCAACGCTATTTTGCTAGTAATAAATAAATAAATAAAAATGAAGAAATGACTGTGCAGTGAAAGGACAAGCATTTCTTGAAAAGATTAATCATACCTAAAATGATACATCTTTACACAAACGTAAAGTGATACACACTTATGCTTGTAATAGTGGAAGTAGCCAAATGTTTTGATATAGACATGCGTGTTATAGCCTGTATATGAACAAGCTGACTGAAGTCTCTTGTGGAGATGCTTTAAAGCACATTGAGGTGGGTATTTGGGTGTGTCAATCCAATACAACTAGTATAGCTCAAGCAAGTGCATGTCACAGCTGAGCGCTCTGTCTCCGTCGAATCGATCTGCTGATAAAAGCTTGTTTGGGAATGCTTGGATTGGTCTGAAGATGAGGGCAAACATTTTTCTTCCCAGAAGTGCATCTGAAGCACATAATTATGACGCTGAACAGAAGTTAAAATAACAGGCATTTTAGATCTTACGAAATGGACCAAAACCTATTTCTCTGACCGAAAAAGTTAATAATACGGCGTTAACGTCACCCCTAATCTGTTATTCACGCAAGTGAATAATAATGACTGAGTTTTATCATGTGGGGGGCAAGCTAGTCAAGCTATAAAACGAAACGTCAGAAAGGCATGGAAAACACCGTACTAACGTGATGTCTGCCTGTGTGATCCCAGAGAGCTGGCAGGGCTGCACAAAGCCAAAGCCAGCCACGCCAGTGAGGCCCAGGAGGTTGCTCTGAGCAGGGAGACCCAGGCTAAGGAGGAGCTAGCCCTCGCCCTGGTGAAGGCCCAAGAGGAGGCCCGTCTGCAACAGGACGCTCTGGTCAACCAGGTTGCTGATCTGCGGCTGGCTCTGCAGAGGGCGGAACAGCAGCAAGCCAGGAAAGAGGACTACCTGAGGGAGGAGATCAGGGACCTGCAGCAGGTAAGAGCCTCGACCCGTGCTTTGGGCGTCAGGCGTCAGCGGTCGCAGTGACCCTGTGCTTGCTCGTTGTCTCCGTAGCGACTGCAGGGGGCGGAGACCCGGAACCAGGAGCTGAGTCAGAGCGTTACCTCGGCAACACGGCCACTGCTCAGGCAGATCGAGAACCTGCAGGCGTCGCTGGGGGGCCAGACGGCATCGTGGGAGAAACTAGAGAAGAGCATTTCAGATCGACTAGGTGGGGTGATTTCATCCGCAATTTCAGATTGTCCTGAAATCGGTTCTGTAGAAAATACATGATAGAAATTACACTTTTGTTGATATACACTAAACAAAACTATCAGTCCATTATGTTACAATTTGAAAATGTCAATTAAAATGAATTAATTTGGCTTTAATCTATGGATTTCACGTGAGCATTTTTCATAAAATCATCCAAACTGCAGTCGAGTCAAAGCCCTGGACAACAATCACGCTGTTAAGCTTCCGTGAGACGGTTTCTTGTTAAGTATTTAATTGCTCTAATCTCTGAGAACTCAAGCGAATTGACTGCAACGAAGTTGGCCATCTCAGTTCATCATATTCATTGTACAATATTCAGTTACTTTAGTATACGCCTTCCAGTTTGGAGCAAAACTCTTTTTTAAAATAATGGCCATATGACTAAATCCCAGTTTATGGTCAAATGAAAGCATTTCGATACAATTCAAGATTAAGTTGATGGCTAGCTGAGTTGGAGTCGAGTGACCACAAGAAGAGAGCCTATGTTAACGTTGAGCTACTCTTTTTTTTATTATTATTATTATTTATTTTTGTCTTTATTTTTTTCATTAAATTCTTGTAACTTTCTATCTTTTGACTCAACAGTGGAGGCACAAGCCCAGCTAGCTGTTGCTGTGGAAAAAGAGCGAGCAGCCACTGAGGAGCTGCTGGCCATTAAGGCCCAGTTGGCCTCACTGGAATCCCAGAATTCCCTGCTTCGCCAGGAGAAAGGACGTCTCCATGGTCAGCTGGACGCAGAGAGGACCAGGCGGGAGAAACTGGAAGATGAAAGCTGCAGGTAATAGAGGGCTTTAAACAGGGGCTCCAAAAAGAGACTGTTGCACAGTAGTCAGTTGCCTTCAGGTAGGCTTTGAAGCCTTTCTATTAGAGGCCATTGTCTGTTACCCTTTTGATGCAGGGAGCATGTGGAGCTGGAGAATCTGAGGGGAGAGCACACCCGAGCACTGGAGGAGGCCAAGAAGGAGAAGGTATGGTCGGTCCCCTGCCCTCCTCAACCTGCCATTACTGGATTACAGATGTTCTTTTAGTGTAAAGTTCATCAGGTTAAATTATTTGAGACCACTAAGAAAAGGAATAAGATATGCTGAAGTCATTAATTGTAGCTGGATGCAATGGTAAGGTTTGTGGGGGATATGGTTATGGGTATGGGATGGGTATGTGATATTATAGTCATGAAATGTAATCAAAGTGGATCATGTATTACAGGTGTATGGTGTCTGAGGCAGGGTTGACTACTGTGTTAAAAGAACAGCATAGTATGTTAAGACCATGATATTGGATAGATTTGGGAAATATAAAACATGGGTCGAAAACGATAATGGCAAGGGACGCATACTGCCGTTCATGATGTGCGTTCCTGATGAAAGCCAATAAGGCAGGGTCGTTTATTAAGGGAACGAACAACTACTGAAAACCTGCTCTTAAGTCCCTGCTGCATGTCGCGTGTGTTGTGGCCAAACAGGCTGTAGACAACCCCGCGGCTGCACCAATGAACGTCTGCCTGCCCCAATGAATGAGGTGGCACGTTGCCAAATTGAAAAACTAATTATGACCACCCATCATGTTGTGAAGAGGGAGAAACCATTCATGGACTACGTCCATGACATAGGCTGTTGAATATGGATAGAGAAACCATACAGACATGGCTTGTCGGCAATAAGTGTCATGTAACTACCCCTGCCTAAGCGTTTTCTAGCAGTGACACACAAGAAGCAAGTCACCCAACTAGTGCAAGTGCTGTATTGCGATATATTTATGTTACTATAAATACATTAACTCAATTATTTTGTTTTCAGGCTTTTATGTCACATCAAATAAGCAAGCATCTTCATGCAAAGATGATAATGATATGTATAGTAGCTAAATATTTTGATAGCCATTTATTAAAAAGTAATGATGTGCGTTGCATCATATTTATGTTAACCGCAATTGCTTTTATCAGCTCTCATGTCTCATATCACATGCGAATCTGTGGTATAAATCAATATTCTGATGATATGATATTTACATCCTATATATCTGTAAAATAAAAGTATATAATGTTTTTTATTTTTATTCAGTTCGGGCTAGTAAGAATACAGTCCAGGCGAGTAGATTTCAGACCAACTGACCTGTTAGGGCCAGTGAGAAAAAAAGTTAGCGTTGGACCCTGTTTTGACCTTTTCCACGACAGTATACAGTGTTGGGATATGGATGGCTTTGTAAAAGTATTTCTGGCAGATTGTTTGTTTTTGATTGTTGTGAATCCTGATGAACTTAGTCATGGTTACTGATGTATCTTGGTAATATGTTGACCTCTTGTATTGCTGTGAATGTCTCATCTGTTGGACTGTTGTCCATGGTAGTTCACACTGGAACAGGGATCTTACGTAGCTTAGTAAAGTAACAACTTTCTTCACACGTCAATAACCTCCTGTTTTGACTCCTCCCACCAGCTGCTCCTGACCAATCAGCTGGAGATGGAGAAAATGAAGGTAGAGCAAGAGAAGAAGAAATGCTACCTAGCACAGGAGGCCCTGAAGGAAAAGGTAGATCTGCTTAGCAATGTTCAGTGCCTATCGTGTATCTATTAAATCGGTCTAACGTGTAGAAGTAGACAGACATGAATCGTGGTACGAATAATGTTCTTCTGTCATTAGGAGCGGAGGGCAGTGGTTCACTCTTTGGGTGAACCCCCAGCCTCATCTACGCCCTCCCTATCCCGTTCCAGCTCCATCAGCGGAGTAGACCACGCGGGCCTGCACACATCCTTTTCCCAGGTACACCTAGTTAAACTGACAGTATTTGACCTGTATTAGGGATGGTGGCAAACATTCGCAATATCAGCATTAATAGAAGGCAACACTTTTCCCACCACATCAATTTATGACCGAATGGTCATTCCACGTAGAAGTGAACATAACGATGTGTGTTTATAGTACCTCTTGGAAGGAGTGCATATTTAAGAAAGCCGACTTAAATTGCGGCATGTTGTGAATAATGAAAAAGTATTATGGATGTTACAGTACTAGTCAAGTGTTTACAGTACAGTGCACGTCAAGTGTTTACAGTACAGTGCACGTCAAGTGTTTACAGTACAGTGCACGTCAAATGTTTACAGTACAGTGTACGTCATATGTTTACAGTACAGTACACGTCAAAGGTTTACAGTACAGTGCACGTCAAAGGTTTACAGTACAGTGCACGTCAAATGTTTACAGTACAGTACACGTCAAAGGTTTACAGTACCGTGCACATCAAAGGTTTACAGTACAGTACACGTCAAATGTTTGGACACACATGCCCATTGAAGTGAACTTGGTGCTGTATGAGAGTAAACCTTGGTCAGTGTAGAGCCCTGAACCAGTACCGTAGGAGTGTATAATTACAGGAATCCTGAATAGTGAACATGTCCAGGCACCACGCCCTGACCTGTTGTTGCTGCATGTCTTCCAAGGGAATCTCAACTAGTTATCAGCAACTATTTCAGTCTCAAGAACACATCCCAGAATTATCACTCAGACTGAATGGGTGAACTTCTGAAGCTGAGGTAGAATGTTATCCATTACATTCACAGGCATTATGGATGTTAAGGGTTTTACAAGGCTAGAAAGGATATTGACCACAAAAGGATGAACTAGGCTTATTATAAAATGTTAAACATTTATGATGGTCTGCTTTACTGAGAAGGTTTCAGTGTGTTTTGTGAAGATGCTAAGGAATATGGTTTGATTTGGAAATGATTCATTTGAATTTTGGATCATCAGGCTCACTTTTGCACCGCATCGCCCACATGCAGCTCACTAAGGGATCCACAGTCTTTTTCCATCACTCTCATACACGCTCAGTCCACGCTTTCACAAACGCGCTCATCAACACACATCAACACAAACTCATCAACACAAACTCATCAACAAAAGCGTGCGTGCGCGCACGCGTGCGCACACTGTCTACACAAACACACTCAGTCCAAGCTGCTGTTCCGTGTTTATTGTTAACACTCATGTTCATGGTGTGTTTATATGAGAGATTGAGAAAAACTGTGCTCTGTGTGTGTATTTGAAGAACAAACCATTGAAACTCAAAGACCAGGGCCAAGTCAGATCTAGTTTGCCTATTTGGATGGTTTGATGTGGGATGTTCTGTCAACATCAGGAGGACCCTCTGGATCACTCACTGGGGACGATGACCATGTCCATGAGTGGAACCAACCTGTACGAGGCGGCTCGGCTCAGCGGAGGCTCCAGCATCATAGAGAACCTGCAGTCCCAGCTCAAACTCCGAGACGGAGAGATAGCACAGCTACAGGTACCGGTTCTCTGCCTGCCTCGCCGCTTTCGCACTGCTAACACGACTACAGTGGGAAGAGTGGGTCAGGTGTACACTCTCTGGATGGCTGCTCGTCCGAATCTCACCCCTCCCTCCCTCTTTCACTCCCTCCCTCCCTCTGTAAGCTGGAGATCTCTAGTCTGGAAAGGACTCGCTCTTCCATGGCTGAGGAAATGGTCAGATTGACCAATCAGAATGAGGAGATGGAGGACAGTGTGAAGGAGATCCCCGCACTGAAAGTGCAACTTCAGGTGAGGAATAGATCAGTTCATACTAATCCAGTAGAATTACCGTCAGTTAGTATAGATCCCTCTTTGTGATTCATATACTTAAAACCCAGCATGTTATGGGGGCACTGACATCTCAACATTTTAGTGTTTTAATTGTTAGTATAAGCATGCTTCACAGAAATGTTTTATCCAAACAGAAATAAATGACCAAAAAATGACAATGGCCAGTTAAGGTTGCTAGTGTGCTCCTCTGGCGCGCTCCTCTGGCGCGCTCCTCTGGCGCGCTCCTCTGAGCCTGTGTTCTTGTGGTGCAGGAGCTGGAACAGAGACACAACACCATACTTCAGATGTATGGAGAGAAGGCAGAGGAAGCAGAGGAGCTGAGACTTGACCTGGAGGACGTCAAGAACATGTATAAAACACAAATTGATGAACTGCTCAAGAACCAGAAATAGACTGTCTCAAGAACCAGATATAGAAATGTCCAGACACTACAGTCTCACTGATACAATAAACCGATTTTAGTTTAGGTGCATTTACCGTAGAGGATGGGAAGAGATCATGTTCCTCTTATTTTGGATTACAGTACTTTTTATTTTAGATGCTCCACTGTCTCTAAATGAAATGGGATTTAAAAATGTGATTATTTTATTATTTTTATCATCTGAATATATCTATTTAATAGGGAAATTATAAGAATATGGGTAAGAAATCAGTATCTCAACATGTACAGATATGAAGGATAGTCACAATTAAGATTCTTCTTTCATTGTTTCCAAGTGATTTGACGGTGATTCACAACCTGACATCTTACACATATTGTTTTAGATATCCCTCTGTGATAAACTGGCTTTCTACTTCACTTTGTGTTTGATAAGAAGACCCAGAATAAACTATCAAGTTCTATTGACAGTTTCTAGCCCTTAACCTCAGCATCCTAATTACCATCGGGGCCAAACGTCGAGGCACCCCTGCACGTTCTTTCACTAACTTACACTGTCTTTAGAAAGAAGTTGAAATTGATCAAAGTATTTGATCTCCACAATTCTTTATTAGTCTGTTAATATTACAGAACCTTTGTTTTTGATTTAGAACCTAATATATCATTTTGAATCAGAAAATAAACTGAAATGGCACAACATTTCTGCTGTATCCTCACCATTTGTTAGCACAGCCTACAGCCAAAATAACTAATCGAATGCTTTTTTAAATCATGGTTGAGCTTCCTGCGTCTCTGCCACTTTGGCCTAAGTCTTCCCGTACAAACTGCTTCAGGGTGCAATATGATTTAGATCTGGACTCATTGCTGGCCCTTTCTGAACAGTCCAGCGTTTTTTTTCTTGAACTATTTATTTTCCTTTTTTTGGGGGGGGGGGGGGGTCATTGTCTTGCTGGAAGACCCGTGACCTTTGACTGAGACCCAGCTATCTGACATTGGGTTTGACTTTGTTCTCCAAAATGCCAAATTTTTTTCTCCATGCTCATTGTGGTATACAGTGATACAAAAAATATTCCTTTTCTCTAAACAATTTGAATAGTTTTGACCAGGATTATGTTTCTGAATGCTGGAAGTCAGGTGTGAACACTACTTGTGGAAGACAGAAAGGCAAGTGAAGATTCAAAACAATTCTTAAGTTGTAAGCTGCTGCACTGAATAAAATGGATATTTACACAGAATAAAACATCGACATAATTAAGTTACAGAAGTGATGGTACGCGCAAACCCCTGTTAAAAACATTACATTTAAACTAAGGATTTACAAGATCCATAAATACCTGGACATTTGGTGCGTGAAATGTACATATTGTTAATAAACACGTATTGAGATGCCGTTTTATCGTTTTTACTGTGCATGTACAGCAGGCAATCTTGAATGTGTCCGAATCTGAACTATCCTACAACTCCACCTTGTGACTAATAATATACTGCATGCCGGTGTAAGGTTTCCGGTGTTATGGCGATCTGGAGGTTCTATATTTTAGTTTGCGGAAGAAGGTAAGTGCGCCAGGCTGAGTTTATTTTTGTAATGTTTCAATTTTAAATCTACTACTTTATATGCATGTCATTCACGAGATGTAGATGTTCTACGTACGCGGGTTCTGTCACATTCCATTTTCATACGGAATGCTTTTTGCTGCTATCTTGCCATAGCGGTGCCACCAAATATTTTGCACACTGATGTCTGGATTGCTGAAGCACAGTGATGATCTGTTCAGCAATGTGAAATTTCTCAGGGTTGTTATGTTATGCCCCTGTAATAACGTTAGGGGAACTTAGTGAGAACTCCTTAGTAGCGTTATCTCTGGATCGTACCACGTAACCGTAAATTACAGATAATGGTTTTGATTACCAAGTAACCGTAAATTACAGTTAATTATATAGTTAAGATTAACTATTATTTAAAATCCACTATAAGGATGTGTTACTTCGCTTGTATTGTTCATAACGTGGTTATAGGCTATATCTTTCAATATAACAGTTCTGTTCTAAACGCGCAATTAATAATTTAATAACAATAGCTACAAGACGGCTTTTGCCTTGGGGGGCAACTTCTCAGAACATTGTCCTTGTATAAGGCTTCGAACCTACGACTTAAGCATCTTGCCTGTTTATTGTTTCGAAGCCCTTGCTGACATTTTCTAACGGACGAAAAAAAGTATTTGACTCACTGTTCCACAAATAAAAGATCCTGATTGTATCTATAGAAGCCTTGCATTGTGCCTAAGATCTCAAGTTATTCAGTTTATGGCGTCAGCGTATACATTAACAAACACATCAGGGTTTTCTCAGTAAAAGCATACAGTAACAGTATGCAAAGATGTTGTGTTGATATACTTCTAGTCTGCCGTTTCCTGGTAGCTATTTTCTCATGGATCACCTCACACCAATCCTGCACTTGTTTTTTATGTTAATTTCCCATATCCCAGACATCTTTGCTCAAACAATGGTAGGAAAAGGGTCACTAATATTTCCTGCAACAGGACCTCTCCTGTATCAGATCCGCCTCAAGGCAGGTTCCCACACTATGGTCTAAATACCCACATGCTTGTAAACTGCGGTGACCATCTCTTACCATAGATTACAGTGTCTGTCTCTCTTCCTCCACAGAGTTTGAGCTGTGCTGTGAGGTAAGCCAAGGGGACTCTCCCATGTGTTTGTGTGGAACTGATTATGCTGCTGCTGGTAGCACTGGCCATGGTCTGTACTCCCACTGTGGTGTCAGCTGAGGAGGCTGTGAACACCAGCCGCAAACCACTGCTCAACTACAGCAGCCTTGCGCTGCCCCGGCACCACATCCCCTACTTCCTCCCCAATAACAAGAGAGTGGCCAGGCTCTGTCGAGAGGACTCGCTCTGCCCTTTTAAAGTAAGACCCGGTCTATCTCTGTTTTAATTATACAGTTGTGAGCTACTGTGTTATAATCACTGTGATATTATTGTTGTTATCAAGATCTGAGATCACCATGTTGGTTATGTGATGTGATATTATTATTGTCATTATCAGGGCCTGGGATCACCATTTGGGTGATGTGATATGATATTATTTATGTCGTTGTCAGGGCCTGGGATCACCACGTGGGTTATGTGATGTGATATTATTTATGTCGTTGTCAGGGCCTGGGATCACCATGTGGGTTATGTGATGTGATATTATTTATGTCGTTATCAGGGCCTGGGACCATCATGTGGGTGATGTGATATGATATTATTTATGTCGTTGTCAGGGCCTGGGATCACCACGTGGGTTATGTGATGTGATATTATTTATGTCGTTGTCAGGGCCTGGGATCACCATGTGGGTTATGTGATGTGATATTATGTCGTTGTCAGGGCCTGGGATCACCATGTTGGTTATGTGATGTGATATTATTTATATTGTTGACAGGACCTGGGATCACCATGTTGGTTATGTAATGTGATATTATTCATGTCATTATCAGGTACTGGGATCACCATGTGGGTGATGTGATATTAATAATGTCATTATCATGGCCTGGGTTCACCAAGTTGGTTATGTGATATGATATTATTTGTGTCATTATAAGGGCCTGGGATCACCATGTGGGTGATGTGATATTATTAATGTCATGATCAGGGCCTGGGATCACCTAGTTGGTTATGTGATGTGATATTATTAATGTCATTATTAAGGCATGGGATTTACTTGTTGGTTATGTGATGCGATAGTATTTCTGTTGTTATGAGGGCCTGGGATCACCATGTTGGTTATGTCCTGAGATTTTAATGTCAATGAGGGCCCTGTCAATCTGTTCATCAAACAATTCATTTTATAAATTCCTTTTTTCAACAGCAGCCTAAAGTGCTTCTACAGTTACGTAGCTTAAAATACCAACGAGCACAGTGGCTAGGGATACAAACCTAGAATTGCAGGAACCAAAGAAGAAGCCTAGAGAGGGTTCTGACTCTGTGGGGTGGCCGGTCTTCATCTGGCTGTGCCAGATTATAATAATATGTGGCCTTTTAAAACCAGATTATTTATGAAGATGGGGCCGCAGGGTAGCCTAGTGGTTTAAGCTGCTGACCAGGAACCAAAAGTTTGCCATATCAAATCCCAGAGCTGCCAAGGTGAAAGAGAAATTGAGTTAACCCTAATTTCTCACTGGTCTTTGCTGAAAATGAGAATGTAATGCTTACCTGATAAAATAAGGGAAAAGAAATAATAAAAAAAAGATTTTTGAAGGGTCAGATGACCATCAGGTAAAAAGACCTAATCCTCTGGAGTAAATGTCAGTGTCCATTTTATAATAAACCATCCATAGATTTAAATTACATACAGTGTAATCTCATTCCTAGACACTTCTGGACTGTTTCTCAGAAGGTCAGGTGGAATACCTCGACCAACGCGGCTTTCTGTAGCTAAAAAGAAAGCCTCGAAAAATGCCTGCAGCGCTAAGCATTGGTTTAATCGACCTACCGACCAGTCATCTCCTGCAACACATTACCTCACGTTTTGTGCACCCAAGCACCAACTGCTACGTCGTAACGTTGCAATGGAACATCTGTGTGAGGCTAAGGTGCAGTTGAGCGGTCGTGCTAGCACAAGGCTGTACTTACTTCATTAAAACTAGTTAGTTATGATTATTGTTATAGGTTATTAGCCGGCAGTATGAAGTGGCTGGCTCAGAATGGACTGGATACAGTAAGTGTCCATTTACGTGATCAAATGTCCGAAATTCCTCTCCACTTGATGCCACACATTGCAGTATTTTGATTTGCTAAATTCAAAAGACAACATACTCTACACTCCCATGGAAGGATACAGTCCCTCCCTAAAGACCAACTCTGAATATTTGGTGTTCCCGGCTCATAAATGCTTTGTGTAATAGCCTGGGGATTAGGTTATAGAGTATGCAAAAAGGTCCTGCTGAGACATTTTAAGAAATTGAGACAAAAAACAGCAACACAACAAGGTGGGCTGTGGAAAGCAGCAGCAATGACCGTGTTGGGAGTCTGGATGGGTTTAGGTCATTCAGACTCTTGAACTTAATGTCAAAGTTCGTCAAGGTAAATCTCTCGGCTAAGCTGCCACGGCCTTGTGGACAAAGTGCTACTAAGGCTTAAGGCCTTAACGCCTGAAGACAGTGGAAAGTTTACGTTTTTGTACAGAACACATGTTATGGGTTAGCGGATCCCGGTATAGCAGGCAGTGTGAGCATGGTCTCGTCTTTCAAGTTCCATCCAAGTGTTTAGCACATCTTTGCTTTTTGCTTATCCTGCTCCCTTTACCCTTTGATCTTTTACAACAGGATGCTCTGCTGGATATGTCGCCCTGCTGGGGGTATGAGAAGAACTGTGCCCCAGAGAACCGCTTTGGCTATCCTGTCTGCACCAGGGTTGATTCTGGATGGTACAATCCCCGTCTCTGCATTCACTAACCCTAATCTGTTCCGCTTTATTAACTACTATGTTGTGTCAAACTCCTGTCATGCTTGTGGAGGTTCATCATTTATTTCTGCTACTGGGTTGGCCTCACAGAGCTCATTGTCCTCCCTAGGGCCAGTTCGCTGGATGCAGCCCAGGAGCTTTTCTGGAAACAGGCAGACTTTGGTTATGTCAGGGAGCGCCTCAGTGAGATGAAGACTCTCTGCAAGGCCACCAATCCTGTAAGCCCTGTCTACCCTTGCAGCAGCTGCACAAAGGACTCATGAATTAACAACAGACAATCATATAGGCTAAATGCTCGTGTTTCATCTTGTAGGGAGAGTCGTCTTTAAAATGCACCAGCCACACTCGCTTCTGCAAGGCGACCAACCTGTACCTTGACCTGAGAAACCCTCGCAGGGGTCATGAGAGGTCAGTGTGCCCCGAGGTACACTTCCAGTCTAGAGCCTCAGCTCGATTTTTCATGTTCTGTTTCTTCAATTCGCTTAACCCTTTACCTTACCCTGTATCTTCATGGACCTGAAAAAACAATATGACACTTGTGTCTGCCATAGAAAGAAATAATGATTATGCGAACGCAGTATGGGATTCACCTGTATTTTACCTGCAGGTATAAGGAGGACTTTCTCCGGGCGGGGGAGATTGGTGGGCGCTGCAGTCTGGACAGCCCAGCGCTGGCCGCAGAAGGAGAGCACAAGAGCCCTCTGCAGTCTTGGTGAGGCAAAACAGCTGATTATGACTCCCAGAACACAATTCCTGCTGGGTAAACCATGTTTCTCTGTGTAGCATAAGTATTTGCAAAACGTGGAAAGATCCGTCAACCTTGTAAAACTAATATCATTAATACCGACATGATGTATTCTGAAATTGTATTTTTCCCCACTGAGGTTTGCTGAGCTACAGACCTACACCGAGTTAGACTTCAACCCCGCCGATGGAGACCACTGTGACATTGTTATGGAGAAGCCGACAGTTTTCATGAAGCTTGACGCAGGTGCCTTGTAGTGTAGTATGTCAGAGAACAGCTTATGGTGACAGTTACTGAAGTATCGGCGGAGATGTGATGGCCACCCTGGCTTGTGTCTTTTTGGCAGGGGTGAACATGTACCATCACTTCTGTGACTTTGTCAACTTGTACGTCTCCCAGCACATCAACAACTCCTTCAGCAGAGACATCCACATCCTTATGTGGGACACTGTAAGTCATTTCTGCAGGCCATCTACAGTTTACTGATCTGAAAGGACTGTTAAGGTGCAGTAAACATAGTGATTTCTCCACTGGGCACTCCAGTAGACTAATTAGAGAAACAACCATGTTGCTGTCGCCTCACAAGCTGTTGTTTTGTCCAGAGCTGTTGTTGAAAAAAATGTCTGGTTGTTTACCAGAGTGCTGTGTGTTGCGCTGCAGTGTTTGACTGCTTGGGTCGTGGAGGGAGTTAGGAGGATTGGTGAAAGGATTTATGGGAAACCTTATCCGATCCATTGCACCCCCCCCCACCCCGTCTAAGGAGGCAAAGTATAAGGTTAAAAAGAAATACATGGAGCGAACATTACAGCCAGAGGGAAATGGAATAGCTTCCCATCTGACATAACAAAAGTTGTTCAGTTTACCAGGTCGCTTGGCTAATAAGTGCAGTTCTACAAACTATTGTTTAGTAATGCTCTCCATGAAAACATCTGTAATAAGTTTGATGAAGCAACAGATTTTTAAGTAATGTTTTTTTACTGATTTTTATAGGACTAAGTTCACATTCTTACTTTCAGCAACAACCTGGGAGCAATTCGCGTTAACTGCTTGTTCAGGGACAGAAGCCCATATTTTTCACCTTGTTGGCTTGGGGATTTGACCAAACAACCTTTTGGTTACTAGTCAGATGCTTTAACCACCAGGGTACCTGAAGACCTTTCTGATGCATTTGTCTCTTCCTTTTCAGAGTGCTTATGGATATGGTGATCTGTTCAGTGATACATGGAAGGCTTTCTCTGACTATGATATCATCCATCTGAAAACATTTGACAGTAATAGGGTAAGAATCTAAACTTGTGTGTATATATATATTTATTAGGTACACCTTGTTTAGGCAAATAGCCTTGAGAGTCAACATGTGGCTATGAAGTCTGTAAAGCATGCAGACTATTCAAGAGATTTAGCTTTCATTCAGCCAAACATTAGAATGGGGAAGATGTGGGGCATAATCGACTTTGACTGTGGCATGATTGTTGGTGCCAGATGTGGTGGTTCCAGCTTCGCAGAAACAGCTGACCTCCTGGGATTTTCACACTCTACAGTCTTGAGTTCACAGAGAATGGTGCGATAAGCAAAAACCATCTAGTGAGCGGCAGTTCTGTGGGTGAAAACACCTTGTTAATGAGAGGTCAGAGGAGAGTTGCCCGACTCATTCAAGCTGACAGAATGGCAATTTATTTTCATTGCCCTATTTTCAATAAATTGTCAGAAATGTCTAGAAAAGTGTTTTTGCTTTGTCATTATGGGGTGTTGTGCATAGATTATAATATATTTAATCAATTATAATTACATCTACACAAAATCAATTAGAGAAAGTGAAGGTGTCTGGATCCTTTGCGAAGGCACATGGGTGTAGACAGTACATTATACAGTCAGATTAAAAAGGTGAAAAGCTGCGGGAGAGAAAGGAAGTGAAACTGCTTGTTTGTGCACGTACATGTGCACATGGTCATACATTGTTGGATAATGGATTTATTCCCTTGAAACAGGTGTGCTTCAAAGATGTGGTGTTCTCCCTGTTACCCAGGATGAGATATGGATTGTTCTATAATACACCTCTGGTACGTATTCAGCCTGTCAGAATCTCTGGTCGGTACAGAAATAGGAGTGTGTCACCCGTCAGTATATGTGAATGTCTTTAAACAGCTTGGGATATCCCTACCTTTCTGATCACGCTTCGTATTTTGCCACAGATGCTTGATGTCCTTGTTTGTCCTCTCCTCGTGCCGTTTTCTTGTGCCCTCAGCTAACCATTTTGGTCGAAACATGCGATTTGGGTCAAATATGTGCGTTATGCATTCATCATGTACAGCGCTTATGTTATTTAAATGATAATTTCGAGGATATTTATGTAAAGATGGTATCATGTAAATACATAGTTCTGGGGGGCCTTGAGGTGTGAAATATAGATAGGTTTGCTTCGTCCGATGCTTGATTTCTCCTGCTGCTTATATCATGTTTATATTCATGTGCTTATTTATGACCGCTGTGCTGTGGCCTGTGCGAGTGAATCATAGACCTGCCCTATGAATGGATTTAAATGATTTGTCTGTCTCTGAGTAAATGGAAGATGTTTCCATCTGGCAGATTTCTGTTAAATCAAATGTTCAGTCTGTGTGTGTGTGTGTGTGTGTGCGCGAGGGACAGATGAAACTGATCCATTGTTTTTATGTGTGTAAATGGCAGATATCTAACTGCCACAGTGAAGGGATGTTCAGGGCGTTCTCGGAGCATGTCCTATATCGACTCGGTATTTCACAGAATGGTCCCAAGGTAAGGAATAAAGACCACACACACACACGCCTTTTCTTCAGCATTCTGTAACTCACAGATGCAGGCTTTCCTGGCCTCAGTGCATTTAACAGTATCTTTATGACCGCTGGAGAGGGTTGGGAGGATGCAACTCATTGTGTATTCAAAGATGACGCTAGGAATATGCTAACTGGCTTCCTGTGAGATGGCGGTGCTTGCGATAGTGTCTCCCAGCTGAATGAGAGTTGTGACCAGCCCTGACCCCCACTCAGCTCCTCTTTTCAGCCCTCTGATTAATTGCTCCGGGAGACGCCACACTGCGGCTCTCCACCATTGTGCTCCCCTCACCATCATATCAGCTCTCCTCATGCACACACTCTGTGATTTCTCATGTCATCCATCTGATATGTTATCTCGTTTGGGTAAATGCATTTCTTTTTGCATTTCGCGTTGGTGTATCCCCTCCGGGATTGTCCTGGTGATGGTTTGTCGCTAATCACTTCCCAGCGTCTGTTTTTAGCATCGGGAGTTGTCTTCCTATTTTCAACTCCGATGAAAAAACGTCAGCGAGGCTGGAAGTGATTTGTCGCACTTGCAGCATCTACAGGGTGATGTTATAGAAGATATTTGCTCTTTCACTTGCACTGTCAATCCTCTGTACTGTAGCTGTATCGTCCACACGTTATTTGTAGGAAATAAAATCCTCTAGAAAATGTCCCACTTCCTCCCTGGGGATCCCCGCTGCTCATTGGTTGCGGGAGTTTACGTGATGTTCAGACGAAACACCTGAAAAAGCTGCGGATGGGCATAGTATGTCAAATGATAAAATTATGTTAGCAATGCCTCTTATGTATCATATCAAATATACTGTACGCGTTGGGTTCACATGCATCAGAATGGTCGTGTCGTCACTCCTGATCGGTGTGCTCCTGGTTTCAGATGGGGACAGTCCGTGTCACATTGTTAGCACGCAGCACAGACTACCGTAAGATATTAAACCAGCAGGAGGTGAGTCCAAGCTGATGCTCCTCCGTTCCCTTCCTCAGTCCCTTCCTCCTTTACTCGATTGATTTACCGCCTCCTCCAACTCTAACTGGCCATTTAAAATCGTATTTGCTATAAACGGTCAGAGTAAAATGCCTGTGATTTATGCGGCCGGTTGTCTGCATTTGTTGGAGCTCTCATTGATCAGAGAAACGTGTCTACTATGTTCATACAGCTCGTGAATGCCCTGAAGACTGTGCCTTCACTAGAGGTCAGAGTGGTAGATTACAAATACAGGTGAGTGACCAGTTTGTGTTGTTTGGATGCAGCTGCAGGGGAGTCACTTGGTGCCATGTGGGACTGATGGAGGATGTGATACAGCAGCCCACAGGGGACAGTTAACTAGTATGTTTAATGGTATAATGGTATAATATCAAAGTGAAGGCAGTTAACTAGTATGTTTAATGGTATAATGGTATAATATCTCAGAGTGAAGGCAGTTAACTAGTATGTTTAATGGTATAATATCTCAGAGTGAAGACAGTTAACTAGTATGTTTAATGGTATAATGGTATAATATCTCAGAGTGAAGACAGTTAACTAGTATATTTAATGGTATAATGGTATAATATCTCAGAGTGAAGACAGTTAACTAGTATATTTAATGGTATAATCATTAGATGTTAGTGCTGCAGTTGCCAAGTGACCAGTCTGTCTGTCTTCCTGTCTGTCTGTCTTTCTGTCCGTCTGCAGAGACATTCCATTCCTGGAGCAACTCAGGATTACCCACAACTCTGACGTCTTCATCGGGATTCACGGGGCGGGACTTACCCACCTGCTCTTCCTCCCTGACTGGGCTGTTGTATTTGAGCTGTGAGTGAGGCGGTTCAGTTGGCCTCCCCAGGTTCATGTCTCTGGGTTTTAGCCGGTGTCTGTGTGTCACTTTGTCCCACTGGATCCCTGTCTCTGTCTGGCGGTACGGGCCAACACAGCGCCTCCGTGCTGTCTGTGCCGGATATAGTCCTCAGTATCTATCTGTGTGACAGGTCTGGCAGCGGGCTGCGCTCTGTTAGCCCTTAGCCGCGAGGCGTGACAGTGAAATACGGCCTAATTAAACAGGCATTTATCAGGCAGGGCTGGGGGGGCCAAACGCAAAAGAGAGAGGAGGGAGTGCGGGGTGACAAAGTGTCCGCGTCTGTTCTCCACAGATATAACTGTCAGGATGAGAGCTGCTATCGAGATCTGGCTCGGCTCCGGGGGATCCGATATGTGACTTGGCAGAAAAGGGACAAAGTGTTCCCAGAGGATAAGGTAACTCACCGCCCCGGATATCCAGAACACACCTCACTAATCCAGTAGATGCGGGGCGCTCTGTCACATTTTTTTTTTTTACAGTCACTGGCATATCAGAGAACCAAAGTGGAAATGTTCATGTAGGCTGTCTGAATCCCTCCCCCCCCAAGGGTCACCATCCCTCCCTGGGGGAGCATCCGAAGTTCACAAACTACTCCTTTGACGTGGAGGAGTTCATGCGCCTGGTGCTGAATGCGGCGGACCACGTCCTGAAACACCCCAAATGGCAACCCCGGCCTGGCCGTGATGAGCTGTAAGCCTGCAGCATCGGCGGACCCCAAGACCGTCTGGTGGAGTCAAACACAAGACTAAAACACAGACGTCTTAAGCATTTTATAACTACGCGTGACTGATATCGTGGTTAAGTGTAGGTTTACGGCTATTTATTTCCTTTTTAACACAGCCCAGCGTGCATCTCAATAGCAATAATAATGAGAAGTCTATTCAGTGTATATTCCATGCTGCCACCGTTGCCAGAAATATAATTTATTTACTTCCCAAAACACAGTGCATATTTTCTGATCCATGTGATGTAGAGGAAGGGAAGGAACGTTCAACGTGTTGCTCATGTACGCATTTTATCAACAGTTCAGACTTGTCTTTGTCAGTATGCTGTAGTCACTGCGAAACTAAACAGAAACATTTCAGAAAGGGAAAACATAAACTATCGAAATACTGAAGCTGGGTGTTTTATTTATTATTAAAAGTGAGTCAGACCTTTTGGTCTATGTTTTGACTTGAAATGTTTTTTATTGTTCAATGCTGTATGGTAACATTTGAAAAATAAAACATGCTGAAACCTCTATAAAGCCTCATGAAAACGTTTTAAAAAATAAAATATAATTCAATAATGCTGACATCTCTTTTTTTATGGCAATTTAAGCTCATTTTTGTATTAATCATATCATTTTAATTAATCTTTGGATAACCGTGAACAGAATCTGTCTGAACTTTTACAAAATAATTGCTGATCGCAGACAGTTATTTGCTGTGGGTTTCATTATTTTTAGTTAGCTGGGGACTGTGAAGGAATAGTTCCTCACAAAAGGGCACTGGTTCAGATCTTTCTGTCATCGCCATAAATCTGACTGACCTCAAAACCGCCATGGCTGCAAAATCGAAGGGCCATATTCTCCACTAGATGGCAGTAGAATACCGCAAATGGGTCAGATGAGTTTATTGCAGGATCACAGAGATGATAGAACTGCACTGATTGATATAAGACTGCTTTCCTTGTATATTCTGCGTCGAGTTTCATTCAGTTGATCATATTAGGATATGTCAGGCTACAGTGTCTATATTGTAAAGAGTTAGCAGTTACACGTGTACTCCATACAAAACACTGCCAAAATAAATCACTATCTGCTCTTGGCGGAAGTTGTGGCTGAACTTTCCCAGTATTGACACACACCAGTAGTGTCTGAGATGGCCATTATTTTTGGGTCCGCTCAGGTTACAGCCAGTGACCTCTTAACGAAAAGAAGAATCTCTGTGGAGGAGAGATAAAGATGAGAAACCAAGATGTCGGCTGTCATTAACCTTCATGTCAGCAGGATGAAATCGATGACAAGAGCAGTGTTCTTGCTCCCTTCGCCCACTATGGACAGCCATGTAAGTCAAGTTTTAGCTTTTTGGAAAGAAATAAGAGCTTTACTATTGTTACTCTGTTAATTATTTAAGAATATAAAAGAGAGATTCCCCCAGGGAATCGATTGGTCCATTGGCCTTGCCCAGTGTGTGTGTGCGCGTGCGCGCTTCTAATGTGTAATTAATAAAGATGCATGTTTTTTGTTGATATATGGTGCAGTAGAGTCCCTTTAACCAATCATCGTCTATGAGCCTTAGCCATTAGTAACTATGACAGCGACGTTTGGGTCTTTTCTTTAGGTGTCCCAAGCGGTACTTCTTAAACACGGCTGCTGGGGTAGCCTTATTTCTGCGGGTTGAAGTAGTGGTTTGTGTCTCCATTGGACCGCCTATGGGTGATAAATTTGCTTGAAATATGCAAGGGGGGGGACTGCCTATTGGTTAATCATGGGGTAGTGTGCTGTGTGCACATAATTACGGCACATCCCAGCCCGAGATGCGGACTAGATTAAGGATAAGCATTAAACTGCAGTTCACCGATTGGGCCTTTGGGGATTGTACTCTCACAGGGATATACACTCACCGGCCGCTTTATTAGCTACACCTATCGATTCAGTTTGATGCGCTGCGCGTTGAAAGTTGCCCTTCTGCTCACCACTGTTGTAAATAGTGGCTGAGTATTTCTAGCCTTTCTGTCAGCTTGAACGAATCTAGCTATTCTCCTCTGAACTCTCATTAACAAAGTGAACAACCGAACTGCTACTCATTGGATGTTTTCTGTTTATCGGATCTTTTAACTCGAGAGACTGCAGTGCGTGAAAATCACAGGAAGTCAGGTGTTTCTGAAATCTTGTGGCTTAGGACATGCGTCTTCCCAATTATAATGTTTGATCGAACAACAGCTAGCCTCAAGGCCATGTCTGATAGCTTTATATGGTGGTTGAGCTTATCATGGTTCGAGTTGGCTATTTCCGTTAACGAGCAGGTGAACCTAATAACGCGGCCGGTAGGTGTATGCCCAAAACCACCCTAGTTCTCATTTCAATTCAAACTTCAAGCACAGAGCTTATTAAATCAATATTTAGTGTGCTTTGTTTTGTTAATAGTTGAGTTGCCGACTAGTTTGTACAGCGTACTTCTTTATTTAATGCTCTTTTTTTCTACCCAGGCCATACATTTGCTTTTTGTTTCATCATTTATCTCCTCTCACGTCCATTTCCCCCGGTCTTTATGCACAATATCCAGTAGCCTATCTCTCGACCTAATCCAATTGATCCTATAACACTATGTCTCACCACTGAACAGAGATAAATCAATCAGTGCGCTCCTCTTACTTCACCACTTCTACATGCGTCCCGCAAAGCAGGAAAACATTATTTTTCAGGAGATAAATGTAGAAAATATTGATTGTGGGAAGAAATATTCCTCAAGTTATGACCTGATATGTTCACAATGTTTTTATCCCGGAGACAACGATTATGGGGTGAAATAGTCCCAGAAGGGATCCTATAACCTGGGTCTCCGGAACCCGAGACGTCTTGCCCTTTAGGCTATGCTACTCTAATCTTACCCATTCAGCAGTATTTCCTCCATCAAGTTTGGTGCCAAATAGGATTTATGAAGTTATTATAAATACTAAAAATGTCTCTTTATGATATCCTTGGCTTGGTCTGTAAAAACTGCTACTCTGGCTGAAAATATCCGTTTTTGTCGACGCGCCATTCACCAAGAAACGTAGATGGGACAAATTGAATTTCACACCATTTAACCTTATACCTTAATGCCCAGCAAAGTGTTTTCTTCTCTTAATTTGGTTTGGTCCAATACAACCAGGCTGTTTGCAGAAGATAGATAAGTGCTTTGAATGAAAAAATATAAACGGAATGGCAAGCAGTTTGGAACAAACCCATTAGCCGTTTTTACGTTTTTGCTAAAAGGCCCAGCATCCACATGGTTGAACGAGGGTTTACATTCCGCATCGCATAGCATTAACTCTGTGTTGGAATTTCAAACATTTATTTGTCAAAATCTCTTGACATCTACTGGAGCTCCGACCTCAGGTGGTTCTACTCTTACAACAGTTTCAGTTGAATCAAACAGAATTTAATTCAAAATGTATTCTGACAGCTGAGCCAACTCAGACACTGAGGGTTTGATGCTTTCAAGTGGGAGCTCTCCGTGGTGTTGAAGTCCAATCGAACGCCCCTGTGCTTTTCAGTTGTCCTTAATTGGGCTACTTCCTGTCCTCTGTTAATGATCGAAGTGAAGCCAGATCTATTTTGGTACTCAAGAGGGAAAACTACAACATTAGTTGACAAATCAACCATTTTAAACGGTTTGGTGTTTAGCCTTTGCGCTTCCCCTGGTAGTTCCAAAGTTACCTATATCTCCTCATAAGCCCCTCGAAAAGTATATTTCATACAGGTTCATAAATGTAAATAGCCTCATAAAGATCAATATAATATGTCCCAATAAGTCTTAAGCCTAATAAGACGAGGTGATATGTTAAGACAGGTAAACTACACATTCAACTGCAAATACAGCTCTCATTCTAGCCGCTGGCTACGATGTCATAAAACGTCTGGCACAACGCGAAGCAGTGTCTGGTAAATCTTTTATTAGATAAATGTCTGGGCATGGGAAGTGTAAGGTCGATGTTGGAAAGTAATCGCCAGAAGAGATGTACTGGCTGAATTGCATCTGAGCACGCTAAAAAATATTGTAGGCTATATTTTATGTATTGCCCCTTGCATCTTGCAACATAGGCCTGTAATTCACCCCTTCGATCAATGTAGTGCAAGTTGTGTATGCTACTAAACATATAGTGAGCAGAAATAGGTCCTCCATATACGTGTCATAATCCCTGATAAGTGAAAAACGTGAACAGACGCGAGCCTCGGTGGGTCGTTCGCGGACATCGACTTGGCAAAAGCCTTTAATGGCTACAAATACATCACTTATAAATTAATTGCAAAGCCTTAGAATATAATAGAGATCCAATAATTAATAGTATATCTCGGAGCATATCTGTTAAACGGGGGAGATTAAATTATTTTTAACATTACCTTGGGGTTTTCATTTACACCTACAGTCTTACAGATGGGCAATGAATCAAGTATTGATATTTATGCACCGTTTGTAATATGATCGAAGTGTGGAAGCAAGCCGACCTATTATGTGATGCTAAGTGTAATCGATTCAATCCGTCCACAGTTGAGCACCTGCCAATCTGTCTAAAACTGTTAGAGGTTCTTAGCCTAAAAGAGGACTCACCCGTACACACAGACACACACACATCAGGAACGCAATGCCGACCAAAACGAATGACTATGGGACCGCATTCATCTCATCATCTTTTGATTTTCTTCTTGGACTTCACCGATGCCGTCATTTCAGCACACCTCTTACTTGACTACTTGTAAACTATGACATCACTTAACGTAGGCTAATACTTGAGAGATGGCAAATGGGGCGGGCGCAGTGCACGTGTTCAGAATGGGGAAGACAGCCTCAGAATTCTTATGTCAAATCGATCCCCGCTCGAGAGTAGCGCGCGAGGGGAGCGCAACTATCATTCTACCATCACCGTCACTCTCGCGCATCCAGTTGCTAGCGGACCATCTAACGAGCATTTGCGGGAGGCTGTTACCAATAACACAATGAACTTGTGTGGAATGTTTAGAAAACATTAGTTTGTATTCGCTTCTTTGGATTTATTGACTTTTTGTCACTTTTGTTCCGTTATGAATGAGTAACCTCTCCATCTCTGTCACTGTCTTTTTTGTTCCCCGGGGACGCAGTAAGATTACTAGCGATTGGATCCAGTCGATTACCAAACTCACAGTTCACCCGACTCCGCCGCGGTGTTATCCGAGTTAGGCTGTAGACCACCCCACAGCCTGCCTGCGTGTGGCCGACTCTGCAAAATGGACTGGCGGCTAGATGGATTGCCTTGTAGTCATAAGCTGGATTCAGTGGAGTGAAGAAAAAGTAACACACAGCAAGCGTCCGGGATACTTAAACATTTTGATTATGCCATCGTTTTTTATAGATTTAGGTAAGATTGCATTTTTTTCTTGTAAATCATTTGTATTGATTTGTATAGCCTAGATCACCTGCTTCCTAGATTCTTGTTTGTTCCATGGGTTCGCGGGCACAGCGACTTGCTAATGACGAGGGACCAGGGTCAGGAGAAGACTCGTTTCAGAAGGGGCAGACACTGGGCAGACTAACATTTTTCATGCAGCCCAGAGGAAAGGTTGTGAAGGGGAAAATAACTTTGATATTCTGGGTCTTCACAGTGTGAACAAATGACCGCGCGGTAAGAGGAGGGGAGGAATGCATTTTGGCAATCAAAGTCACTTAGAATTTTAGTTTCTTTCCTTGCACTGAACTGCAATATGCCCAGACAGTATTACATGAAAATAAGAGAACTAAAGAAAAAAATTCCCATTCACTGTCCTGTGAATGTGTTCGCGGTAAGGTCAGGGAGTGGGAGACAGCGAAGATTGAGAGGAGATTGATGCGGTGTTCACTGCGAGGTTAAATAAGCGATCCGTCGGGTCTCTCTGCTGCTTAGTACCTATTGAGTGGTCCGCAAGCCTGATCCGCTGATCTGGCTCTTTTTCACGGGGTTTATAATCGCTTCGCATGGATCCTGATCGGGTGGGAATAGAGAGGGAGCGTAGATGCGCGAGGTGAGAGGTTTTATGTGCATAAACATACATCCTTGAAAAGATAATACATATTGAAATCATATTCACGTTCTCTCTCTACCTCTCTCTCTCTAACTCTCTCGAAAAAAACACACTCCAAAAGGAAAATTACTTGTTCTTGTTAATAGGAGCGTTAATGACAGCCAACCCCTATTATGTTGTAATTGTTAGTCATCCTTGTCCCTAACCCCCACCTCCTCCACCCCTCCACTCATTCTGTGCTCTGCAGTTTGTACAGTAGAGATGCTGTAATTATTTCCCCATTCTATCTTTGTGCGATAGTGGCGCTCTTCAGAGACCGTGTCATTAGAGCAGAGCAGGGAGGGAGATGGAGACGTCCCCAGAGAGGGACGCTTTGTGGACTTAATGCTCATTGACAGTCACATTAAAAGAGGTGCAACACTCTTAATCTCAACGAGATTACTCCAGCAAACCTCGCCCCCCCCCCTTCCACACACACACACACACAACCGCCGTCGACACCCGCATACGCGCCACACACGTGTACCGCGCGCGCACGCACACGTATGCCACGCACAAACCACTTGCACACCATCCATGTGTACGGGCCTGTCATCGTTTTCCTGGAGAGAAAGCGAAACCATGAGGATTCCTACCAGCATATCTCTGAGCTGTCTGCAGGCTTCCGCTCTGTTTTCAGTCCCCTTCCCTAAACCTCCCCACATCCAGACTCACCCCCCCCCCCCCACTCCCCTTCTCAGGACCCCTACCAGACAGGGATAAGACCTATCATGTGAAGCCCTTAAATTACATGGCAAACACCCTCCCCCCATCCCTTCCAGGCAGAGGATTTATCTGGCTGACTGATTGAGAACGAAGAGGAGTGTATTGTTTGCATTTGTGATTGTGCATGAGCACAAGGCTGGGCAGGCAGGCAGGGAGACAGGCAGGGATACATGGAGGCGGTGAGACAGGCCAGCACCTCCTGGCTGATATGCTAGATTATTAACACAAGGATCAAGGCAGTAGTGCCACAGATCTGAGACCAGCACTGCACTGGCATTAGCAGATTCACTGTGTGTCTCTGTGATTGATGCAGTGTGAGGAGAGGAGGGATTCTGCCTGCAGAAGGGCCTCTCATCTGTAAGTGTGATTGGTCCTGATGGCCATTCATTGCCTCCCCTTCTGCCTGAACTGTACTGTACTGGGTCAACTCCAGAGATGATCAGGACCGTACTGTACCAGGTCGACTCCAGAGATGATCAGGGCCGCACTGTACCAGGTCGACTCCAGAGATGATCAGGACCGCACTGTACCAGGTCGACTCCAGAGATGATCAGGACCGTACTGTACCAGGTCGACTCCAGAGATGATCAGGACCGTACTGTACCAGGTTGACTCCAGAGATGATCAGGACCGTACTGTACCAGGTCAACTCCAGAGATGATCAGGACCGTACTGTACCAGGTCAACTCCAGAGATGATCAGGACCGTACTGTACCAGGTCAGCTCGAGATGATCAGGACCGTACTGTACCAGGTCGACTCCAGAGATGATCAGGACCGTACTGTACCAGGTCGACTCCAGAGATGATCAGGACCGTACTGTACCGGATCGACTCCAGAGATGATCAGGACCGTACCGTACCGGATCAACTCCAGAGATAGATTAGAGTCAAGCACATTCTAATGCAGCAAAACACCTGGACAGAAACCACCATACGACCTTCCTTAGAGGCCAGGCTGAGATGCTGCTGCCAGAGAGCGGTGTGACCTTTGACATGGCCCGGAGGAAGATAGGGCAGGGCACATTAACATTACAGAAACAGCGTGTCAGTGCCATGAGCAGCAGAAGCCAGAGGACACGACCTGTGTCAGGAAGAGGGGCCATGAAAAGGGTAAAAGGGTACAGCAGTCAGTGGAAGCCTTGTTCACTCTGCAACCGGAGTGTGTAATGTGGTGTCCAACAGTGGGAAATCTGAGTTAGCCCTCGCTTTGGTGAATCAAAGGGAGCCTCTCCAAAGAGTGATTAGTTAAGGATACGATTGAAGAAAGGCTGAGTCCCCTGTGATCTGCCCCCCCCCCCAACTGTCTCTTACCCGCTATCCCCTTTAATCTCCCTTACTCTCCCTCCCGCTCTCCCTTTCTCTTTTTGTGTGTGTGTGTGTGTGTGTGTGTGTGTGTGTAGACTCTGCACCCCTGGAGGCTGCAGTAATACAGTGAGGGAGATGAAAATGTGTGGTGTGTAACAGCCTGGAAAAGTAGTGTATGAATGAGGAAGGCAAGCCCTGGAGGACAGAGGCAGAACCGAGGGAGGAGAACGATTTTGCACTGTGGTCTCCTACGTACTGGAGCCCGTTGTCTCCAGCTGGGCGGAATCACTCAGGCCAGTCTAGGAGTTTTGATTCCATTTAACCGGGCTGGCTGTCTTTGATTAGTCAACGTGAAACCTCTGTGCTTAGGGAACAGCCATTAGAAAGAAAAAAGCACAAAGACATTTTTGTGCTGGTGATGCCTTTTGTAAAGTGGGAGGGTTTTTTTTAGGTTGAAAGATAACCTCCTAAATATTTTGGCACCACATGATCACAAAATCTCCCCACTTCCATTGGAACGCTTTCCACCAACATGCGTTCATACTTTCTTTTCTTACGAGCAAAGCCCATGAAGGCTTTCCCTATCAGACGTTTTACACACGTTGTTTGCTACATTGAAGCATTTCTCTGGACTTAAAATAACCAAATGCGTTATCTCGTCCATCGATGACATGCGTCACAATGACCACAGATCCCCTGAAAGCAGGGTAATGATTGTAATTGAACATACACAGCTCATTAACATGGTGCAGTGTATTTCACCCAGGATGCAGTCTGTTCCTGTCGGTGCTAACGGCACGCTGCGGTGACAGCTGGCAGATGTGCAGGTAAGCGCGAGCGACGCTGTGCGCGCTGGTGATTATTAAAGGCTCCCCAGTGTAGGCCTAGCGTGGGGACACCAGCGTGGAAGCCTGCAGTCCAACTCCGCCGGTAGAGCCCAAGCCAGTCGGTCACAGTGGCAGTCGGGAACAGCACTGCATGCTTTGTCGGAGGATTTAGCCCAGTGGGACTCGAAACACTCAACGGGAAACATGGAGGCTGGTTTGTTCTGCCTGTTGGTGAGTACCTGAGAGAAAAGGTGAAGGATGTTGTGTTTTTCGAGTGCGTCCGTGAGGGAGGTACTTTTTTTGTGTGGTCCGCGTGTGCCTCTTTTTCGCCGTGCCAGTTGTATTGGAGGCATAGACGGGTGTTTTGGAGTATCGAGGCAGTGTGTTTCAGGTGATGGATTTGTAATGAGAGCTCCAGGCTGCCACTGGTCAGGAGACAGTCTTGGTGGACAACGGATGTCACTCACAGGATCAGCAGACAACGCCCTGCTCGGGGGGGGGGGGGGGGGGG
>JACXGI010005113.1:7324-49181 GCA_016801175.1 Esox masquinongy | reverse complement strand
CCCCCCCCCCCCTTCTCCCTCTCTGCCCTCTCCCTTTCTCTCTCACTCAGTGCCTCTCCTTCTGTGAAGCTGGAGCTTGGCACAGAGTAGTATGAGTCGCGTCCTCCTCTCCTTACCCCTCTCACCTGGTAATACCAGGCAGTTCTAGGGTGATCAGCTGACCTTGTTATTCACTGCCATTACTCCAGCAATCTTTAGTCCCTACTTGTTTCCTGGTCTTTTTGCCTTGATTCTTGTCAACATATGAAAGAATAACCAGGGAAGATACTTGGTGTCTGGTGATGTCTATGGGTCTCTGACTTCAGGCAGTCGTTCAATGCAAAGAATTCGCAACCTACTGAATATGGCACATTAACCTCTTAGTCATTGTTTCATTTCTAATCCAATTTCCATAATGGTCAATTATCCCCTCTAAATGTATAAGGGAAATTGAACAAAGACTTAGCTACAAACTCATTGTAACAACTGATCATGGCTTGTGCCGTGCCAGCTGTTGCATTTCTATGTTCAGTGTCTCTTGGTTGTATTTCTATGTTCTTTGGTTTCACCTGTGTCTAGTTTAGTCTTCACCTGTATCTCATTTACCCCTCATCATGTCCCTATTTAAGTTCCTCCTGTGGTAGTGTTTCTTGTCAGTCACTGACTGATGTTGCTGTCATATGGTATGGTCATTGTAGCTGTAAACGAGTTAGCCTTTGTGTTAAAGAATCTGTCTATGTACACCGTTGTGCCTGGGTCCTGGCTTACTAACCGTGACACTCACAGACAGTTGCTAATATGTTCAGTGTCCCTAAAAATTGTATCGTGTCCATGTGAAATCTATAATGCTGCTAATTTGCTTAATTTCTCCAATATGCCAAAATGTATGAGTCCACCGTGGTTGATTAACACCACAGGTCAATTTTATATTCAGGTACAGTGATATCCATAGCAATGGGATCGGCCAAAGCCCTTTGTGATTACTGCTGAGGGCTTTCTAAAGTAAACCGGATTGGTTAAATATGATAATGCTATTTGGATCAGTGTGCGACCGGTCTGTGTCAAACCGTTTTTTTGGAGTTTGCTGTTGGTCGTTGTTCGCTTTTAATTCTTTGTAGGAAGTTGCTGAGCTGGCTGTGTTCTGATCGGCGCTGTACATTCCTGGGCCTTAGGGTGTGTAACGGTAGCCTGACCCTGGTTGCTGCCTGTGCTGCCAGCATCCTCTCCTTCCAGAGCCAAACTCAGCGGTGACACGCGTGGGAAAACTGCCAACTCATAGACTGTGCTCTGTCACATTGTCATTCTGTTACCAGCCTCTTTCTTTCTCTATCTCTGTCTGTCATTCCCTATCACACTCTCGCTCTTCCCTTTATCCAGGATCACATTTATACCAATTATCCCTATATTGAACAGTCATGATAGGATAGCATTCCAAATGGAGTTCTCAGGTTTAGTTGCAGTTGTGCCTGGTATTAGAATGGATACATTATACGTCTGCTTTGTCATCGTGTCTGTTTGTGGTCACGGTTGAAATAGTGCATATATCTGATCCATCTAGTTTTGTTCTGCTATTTCAATGTTTCAGGCGTATAAGAAAACTGCTCAGTACGTGCACCGCAGAGTAGACCATCTGAAATCGTATTTCATCTTTTTTTGGTGGAACATACAAAAAAAAACTACAAATGAAATCTGTTCCATTTGTGAGCAATTCTTTTAAGCTACATTGCATCCTAGTCTCAGCTTGATACACTGTGTAATTTCATTGTCCACACAAACAGGCCTTGTCGAAAAGTGTTTCACAAAGAGCATGAATAAAATTGTAATGGTTTGCTGGGAAAAAGGGCAACTATTCTAATATTATTCCAAGTTTGTGTTCCCCAGTGATTTCCCTTTTGCTTTGGGTTGGATTGTGTATCATAAAGTGGTTATTCTAATTAAAGTCAATGATTATTTGTAATGGGTGTGGGTGTGCAATTATTTTTCCAGTACTCGGGGAGGGCCATGGGAAAAATGGTGCCTTGACTGACTGCATTTACACTAAGCTGACATATCAAGTGCTTCCACCTCTGATAGAGATCAGGCAAATCTGCTTGTTTACATTCCCATCAGAAGGCGGATGGAGCCCTTTTAAACCTACCATTTACAGCATGCACTTTGCATTTTTCATATAATTGTGGATGGGGTTCAGTTAACCTGAGTCATATCTCTCTACCGCTATCATTCATAGAATTTCACTCAGTCCCAAACTCCTTCTGTCACTCAGTCCTAAAGCACACCACACAACACGGAGCAGGGAAACCAGCTATAGTTCTGTGACGGTAAGGTTTTTGTTTACTAAGCAGTAGAAAATACAGCCTGCATTGTGAAACCATGACTGTGTAGTCACTAACAACAGGACCAGCTGAATCTACAGGAAAATCAGTGATTCTCTGCAGGTTATACCCATTCAATTGTTTCAGTATGGAGATTCCATCAATCATTTAGCATTTTGCTAAGGATATTTAGGATCTATAGTGTCTTTAGGTTCCCCTGTAGCTCATTAAGGCCAAGATTGTGTTAAGATTCCCTCTAAATTACGTAAATGTTAAATGTTTAATAGCCCTTTGAAGTTGTTCAGGTTTTGTCAAGTCAGTAAAGGTAGCCTCAAAGTTAAAGCATCTGACTAGCTGCTAGATTCAAGACATTGAGGCTACAAGGTGAAGAATATGTTGGACAGTTAACTCTCTTGGTATCTGGGTGCTCACCATAAAAGCTTGTTTCTCCAATTTGGTTAGGGTAGATGTGGAGGACAAATCTCTGTTGGACCTTGAGTGCCCACTGACAAATATCCTCTGTGCCTTTCAGAAGATTTTTGGAGGAATTTCATATATACTCAAACCATAAGGCTACCTGCCACACAGACATAAATATGTATCTGTGTGTATATATATAATGTAATATGTCTGTGTGGCAGGTAGCCTTATGGTTTGAGTCTCAGTAATCAAAATGTTGGTAGTTCAAATCCCAGAGCTAAGTAGGTGAAACGTCTGTTGTTTTAATCTTAAGTGCAGAGGATCACCTGCATAGTCTATTTTTCCATAGTCCCTGTGGTATACATTAGTTTTATTTTGTTTGAGTTGACAGTCACCAATGTTGCCCATAATGAAACGAAACATTCATGTAAAAAGATAAGTATCATGAATCGTTGGCCAACATTGATATATAGGCTAATGTGGGCTATATAAAAAAAAAATTAAAAGCTATTTCAATGGGATTGGCTCCATTAGTTTTGATGGTACTCTGATAGGTCTACACTAAGATGAAATAAAACAGCCTATTGGCTTGAATGGCAAGTGTCTTAATCTCTATTTTCAAGTGGATGCAGACTCAGTGTTTACTGTCAACACTTGCTGGACGTTGCACAGAATTCAACTAGTCTACTGAGAGGAAACTTTGAAGTTTCTGCTAAGGAGAGCAGATAATTGTTGTGGGGATGTCAGGTGTAGGTCAGGTTTAGGCATCAGAGATGCATCTACATTTGTAGGTCAAGGCCCGTGAAAGACATGGGGATGGATAGATTCTCAGTCTCTAGCCATCCTATAATGAAGTCAGTCTGACCTTCTTTCCTCCTTTCAGCCTCTCGGTGTGTCTACAGTTTGCACTGAGAGGGCAATGAATAACTGTGTTGTAATGTTTTTTTTGTGTGTGGGGTGGTAGGATGGGGCTGCAACAGGAAGAATCTGTGCGCTCATTAATATTACAGTATTACGCTGAGCAAAAGATGTCAGCCATTTAAAATAAAGGTTCATCAAAGCTTCAGAATACAGGTGCTGATCTTCAAGGATTTGTCAAGCATTATTCATTTACTGTAATTCAAGCATTATTCATTTACTGTAATTCAAGCATTAGTCATTTACTGTAATTCAAGCAACCTTACATGCAAGAACTCCTTTACCAGATGGCATTTGTTAATTGTCGACTGGTAACCTTGTAAATCCCAGCGCTGCCTTACTGCTCCGTGGTGTTGTCATCCCCCAAGAATCCACTCCACTATGCCTCTATTCCTCCTCCTCTCCTCCACCTGCCAGTATCTAAACTCATTCCAGAGTTAGGGGGTGAGGATGTCTCTGTGTAGGCTCATAAGTAGGTGTAGTTGTGGACTCAGGGGGAACTGGAGTGGGCCATTAAGAGGTTGAAGTGGTGTTGTCGTCTCAGTTGCCTATGGGCTGTAATGCTTCTTATTATGGACTGTTCCTGCATGTGTCGGCCTGATGGTTTGTTCCTCGGGAGAGTTGAAAGACTCTGGGTAAGCGTCGTTTAGACTCTGTGAAAACACACGTGAAGACACATGCAGACCTAATGACTGTGGTTCTCCCCTAGGAAATGGCTTGTATAATAGAACTGAGCAAAGAGAGAGCCATTACTATAATGGTGAAGCTCTGCATGTTCGTGGAAATACTCACAGCTTCCCCAAATCGACCTACCCAGTTATGAATGCAGCCAACCGCATACAGGCTTTACTGATTGTAACTTCATCCAAACCTTATTGCTGTCATATGCTCATTGTTTATAAAGCTTAGCTTGGCATTGATGCTGAGGAAGTGGGTGAAATGATCTTGTTGTAATCTGCTGAAAGGAGGTACTTTTGCAGGGTTGCATTTTGTCCTACCCCAGTGGTAATCAACTTTTAGTTGTACATTTCAATGTTTAAGTTGGCTAAAAAGGAATCTGTGAAATTAGATGTTGATTTTCTTCCATTTTTATAAAAGCAACCTTTTGGCCTCGGTCTCTGCAGTTATAAGTCACCTCTTTGTCTTTTAGGTGGAACTCATTGATGTATTTTTCATGACAGTTGGTGTTTGTACTCATGCATGCTTGACGAACTGCTGGGTCGATTTTGCATCTGCGTGAGGTGATTTTAATTGACTAAAAAAACGAATTGGAAACCACACAAAACTCAAACATTTTCTAGAGCCCTACAGATTTCTTTTGTAACTGAGGTAATTTATCATCATGTATCTTTTTTCAGCATCACATTTACAGGACATGTCTAATTACTAATGTTATCCTGCTAAATTCATTGCTGTAGGACAATATATCAAATGCCTTCTTAATGCAATGACCCTTTTTGCCTTTGTCCGCCTGTCAAAGGAGCTGATGTTGTATTTGATGGTTCTGTGATTGAAGCTATTTATAGTACACTTGGATCATGGTTAATAGTTAACAGGTATTGATTTCTTTATATCTGTTTGGCTTAAGTGTGTTTGCTTGGGGGGATTTTTCATCCCTCCAATAAAGAATGATCCTTGTTTTACACATCCTGCCCAAGGCAGATTCTGGTTAAAGTCACACTGACTTGATCAGAATATATAAACATATTGTGAATACATTGCTCATGATCATTAAAATGTATGCAGGTATTTTTTACCTATTACTTTTTGCATTAATACTATTCAAGGATTCAGCTTGCTTATACTTTAATGATCAAATAAAAGGTGTAGAAACTAAACAGAAATGTGACTCTACAAAGGCTTTACTTTGTTAAAATCCCTTTCCAGGTTACACTGCTACTGTCAGTCTCCATCACCTAAGCTTGTGTGCACCTAAGGAATAGAAACTAGACATCTGTTATTGCTGCAAAGCCAACTTGCTTCTCTCTTTCTCCACCGTCCTCTCCTCCTTCTCTCTCCTCTCTGCCCTCCTTCCCTCTCCTCTCTGACCTCCTTATCTTTCTTTTCTTATTCTGTGTGTCCATTCTCTGTCACTATCACTCTGGCATCAGTCTTTCCATCCACCCTCCCTCCTCTATCAGTCTTTACTTATAGGAGTTGAATCGCTGATGGAGTATTCTGTGTATTGATTGGTTTTGCTGTAGCCTTGCCTGTGTGTTTGATGTCATGGGGCCTTGCTGTCATCATTCATCATAACAATGCCACAGAACAAAGCGCGCACGTGTGTGTGTGTGTGCGCGTGCGTGCGTGCGTGCGTGCACCAGTGTCTGCACCAGTCAACCAGGGTGTTGGCCTAATGTTCTTAGCTGTGTAAGCCTGCAAGCAAGACTTGACTTGGGAAAGTTGTCAGTTGATTACAGTTGTTGTACTTTGGATTAATGCTCATGACCTTTAGACCATTAGACTATCTTACATGTTATTATTGTGATGGGGAACATATCAAAACAGTTACAACACATATTCACATGAAACACGCCCCGGTAGGCGACAGCATAATGGGATAGAAGTTTGGAAACATTCATTGCAATCACAGGTAAACCTAGTATATGTATGCACAGAAATAAATTACATAAAGTTGATCCTTTTTATTGATTTTGGCTCAGAACTGGAATGTGTTCTCTGAGATTTGAATTGGAGAGCTCTATACTTTGTGGTAGCTAGGGGGCTTTACTTGTATACATTAAGTTAAATTTCTTATGTCGAAGGCTAGTTGTTTACCTTTCTTCCTGAGTAATACATTGTTAATGTCACTGAAGGGTTTTTGTCTTTCTCCAACTACCATTTCACTGATTCTTATTACCCTGCTGAATGGGTCCTGACTGGGCCTTGCAGTGATCCAGTAGAGGCAGTCCTAGAAGAGCTGCACTGATCGTTGTTTCTGATCAGCAGTTGTCTGTCTGTGTGGTAGGAGGGCAAGGGGAGCTTCACATTCGGTTGGACATAATGGTCTTAAGCTTTTGAAACGTTAAGTGAGGCTACACTGCCTCAATGGAACTATAGAAATCCACAAACAGATGATGAATTTCTTGGTTGTTTCCTCGTGGGTGTAGGGCACAGAGCAGGAAGGACAGAACTGCGTCATCAACACCTCTGTGCTGCTTGGAAGCAGTGTGTCTGTATAGGAGCTCACCTATCCTATATACTGAATAATGTTTGGAACATCGAACTGCAGTACATTCAAAGTTTGGACACACAAGTATTGTGAGGTTCCTGGTGATTCCATGATCCTCTGCTCCTCTCCGTACTGCCTGGCTCTACACCACAAGACAAACAGTCTCTCTCTTTTCTTTCCCGGTTATTGCAATGTTTGCCACTTCCCTTCTTTCTCTCTCTCTCTCGCTCCTTCACTTTCTCTCCTTCTGCAGCTCAATATTTATCTAATTATCCAATTTTCCCCCCACACTCGATTCGTCCTGTTCTGTGTCTGTTTCCCCATGTGTTAATGAGACTATGCTCTGGAGCTGTGTGACTGAACTGTCTGTTGTAGGAGTTTTAACACCAGCATACGGAGGTGACTGGGTGAAGATATAAACACTAGCAGTGTCTGGGTGACACTAGCGTAATCATCTTGGCAATATGCATGGTTGCTTTGCCACCAACCAGTTCTGCTTCCATGTAGTCATTGCAACTTTCTTTAGCCGTTCCATGTATTTCCCGTCTTGAGCTACCTGATTTAACTAATCATCAACCTCTTGATTGTATGAATCAGGTGAGCTATTCGAAAACTGCAGCAATATTGTGAAATGTCTGATGGTCCTCTGGGAGAAGTTGGAGCTGTATTTCATAATTATAGAGCTCTGTCAAAGTGGGTGGGGCAATAAATCATTTGAACTAAACACAAGGCAGAACTTGATTGATTCTGTGAAAGTGGGTGGGGCAATTAATCATTTGAACAACACACGAGAAAGAATTAAATTGACTCTGTGAATCTCTGATGGACTTGATCTCAGTAATCTCCGTCATTTATCTCAGTCATTCGGAGTTCAGAGATTATAAAACTAGTTCGAGCCTCAACAGGGTTTTATGGAAATGCGAAGTACAGCAATTGTAAAGGCTATCGCTGTAATCCTCTCCTTTATTTGGATCAGGGTGCTCATTATCCCCATCACCTATTCTGGTAGCCCTCTTAGCTGGCTGAATATGCAGAGGGAGGTCCCCAGACTACAGTCGTGTATCATTAGTATGGTAACTGACAGAACCGACCCGGGAGAGCTCTTTAGATGAATTAACTCTTTACAGTTCTACTTAAGTGTCTTTAAGGCAACAGTTTCTACGGTCTGGTTTCAGTGACAGACTTTTTTGGCATCAAGACTGCCTACTGTATGTGGCTAGCCAAACTGCTTGAATAATGCAACATTGGTAGCAAGCTAGATGAAGATCTCTGAGGTCATTTTGAATGAGTGCGTTTTGCATGTGGCTGATTTGCATCCACTTCCATAAACTACCATCACTTAAAATTTTTCCCGACCAACGTTGGTTTCAAATCACATGGTTCTGGCATTTCTTCCTTGTCATCTGAAGAGGACACGCCTCGTAGCATAGTTTTCCCAGCTTGTCATTTAAACCAGACAGTCGTCACAGTAGCGTAGAGTTTGGGTTTCCACGGGGATACCTGACTACAGCTACAGACACACACTGGCCCTTTCGTATGGGCCTCTAGTGTTCCTCCATTTGGGCCGTTCCGAAAAAAGTTTTGAACTCTGACTAACACTGTAGAGTTACCTGTTGATGGTTGCAGCAGAGCATTTGTGTGTCCCTGAGGGCCTCCATGGACAAGCAGTGTGTCTGAGAGAGGTAGATAGAGACAGAAGCTGGAAGAGACAGACAGGCAAACAGACAGACAGGCAGAAAAACATGGCAGCAGCAGAGATGTATGTGAGTAATCAAAATATTAATGCAGGTTGTCAAAGCACAAACTGTCAGAATGCAGGCTGTCAGAATGGCAGTTGTTATTTCTGGATGTGCTCAAACTTTAGATGTTTAAAAAGAGTTAGCTGATCGGGTGACTCACCTCCTCCCGGTGAATAGGTACCTCGAATGAAAGAACCTCAATGGAGAGCCACCATCGTCAAAACTTAGCTGAATGCCAACTGTGGGAGGAACAGCACGTCAACAGAAACACTAATTAATTTCACTGCTGAGTACTGACATTAAAGTCTAACAGAAGCTATGGGTCTGACGCGGCTTTATCCCTCAGCGGGCTGTGTGGAGCTACGGATTTTAGACGTTGATGGATTATGCATAATTATGGATTATCCAGGTAGGAGCAGATACATTATCTCCTGACTCTTCCATATAAGACGAGAGTTACAGAAAAGCATCTGAACGGATGTATGGAGGGGACCATGGAACAGCCCTGGCTGCGGAGTCGCTGATGGGGCTACTAATTGTTGAGTTCAGGTGTTTCAGCGACACCCATTGCTCGCAATCCAACACATAGTCATGAAGTCTCCATAGATAAACATTGGCAGTACTATGGGTGGTCCTGACTCTATGACTTTTAACGTGGCACTGTCACCATGTTTAAACGTGGCACTGTCAAACGTGGCACTGTCACCATAGGATGCCACCTTTGCCACAATTCAGTTTGTGAAATTTCTGCCCTACAAGATCTGCCCCGGGCAACTGCAAGTGCAATAATTGTGAATTGGAAGCGTCTAGGAGCAACAACAGCCCAGCCATGAAGTGGTAGATCACACAAACTCACAGAGCGTGGAGGAGGGATAATGGTCTGGGGCTGTGTTGCAGGGTTTGGGATAGGCCACTTAGTTCCAGTGAAGGGTCGTCTTAATGCTACAGGATGCCAAGACATTTTAGACAATTAGGGGCTTCCAACTTGGTGGCACGTTTGGTTGAATGGGCACAAATTCCCATTGAGACTTCAAAATTGTGTGGAAAGCCTTCCCAGAAGAGTGGCAGCTGTTATACAGTAGCTGCAAAGTGTGTGGGGTCTCCATATTAATGCCCATGGTTTTGGAATGGGATGTCCAACAAACTCATACTGTAGGAGTGATTGTGGGGTGTCCACATACTTTTGGCCATATAGTGTTCCTCCACATAAGATACAGCTCTGCCAGCACTGCCATATTGTGGGAATGATGTGGATTAGCAAAAACTACTATTCATTTTCTATTGAGTCAAAAAATTCTGTACCTACAACATTTTCAAAGGGAATGTTTTATCAAGTAATGACTTGGCGGGCCTGTTTTTTTAATTCCCATTTTTGCATTTCACTTGTAGCCCTGGATTTTAGCCCTGTGAGACAAAATAGGAAGACAGGTTATGCAGGTAAAGGAAAAATAGTCCCCCCCTCAGAACATTTTAAGCATGGGCATGATAAGGTTAACACACTCCAGAAATCTCCTGCTGAGACACCAGATAGGATGAGCCTCTCTTCACCACCCACATATGTTCTTCACCATTACCCAAACACAATGAGAGCCCATTCTTATTTCAGTGTGTGTTTGTGTGTGTGTATGGGGGTTAGGTGGGAGGAAATAAATTAGAAGATGTTACGCCAAATACCTCAGGGTGGTTCAGTCTGCGTGGCTGTTTTTTGATTAATAGGATCTGTGCACGTGTGTGTTTAATGCCATGCTGACAGTCAAGCCTACCATCCTGTTCTCACTCTCCCATCAGTAGTCACTATCACTAGTCACTATCACTAGTCACCATCGCTAGTCGCTATCATTAGTCACTGTCATTAATCACTATCATTAGTCACTGTCATTAGTCACTATCATTAATCACTATCATTAGTCACTATGATTAATCACTGTCATTAGTCACCATCGCTAGTCACCGTCACTCAGAGGCGGAGCTTAAATAGGTTTGATGGGTGATTGGCCAGTGTATTGTCAGTGTAATATGGCAGCCCTGAGTGTAACGTGGTGTAATGTCAGACCTTGACAGCTCATTTGCTAACAGTCTGAACTGTGGAAGATAGCTAGCCTAAGTAACAAAAGAGAAGAAATGGAACGTAGGTACAGTATGTCACAAAAGTGAGTACACCCCTCACATTTTTGTAAATATTTGAGTATATCTTTTCATGTGGCAGTACTGAAGAAATGACACTTTGCTACAATGTAAAGTAGTGAGGGTACAGCTTGTATAACAGTGTAAATTTGCTGTCCCCTCAAAATAACTCAACACACAGCCATTAACGTCTAAACCGCTGGCAACAAAAGTGAGTACACCCCTTAGTGAAAATGTCCAAATTGGGCCCAATATTAGTACATTCAAACAGTAGATGATTAACATTATTGATTATACAGTAAATATAAATATTAAATAGAAGTTAAAACAAATGATACATTTTTATAAACCTTTAGGCCTTACAAAATAGGATTATGAATGGAAAAACAGTTTGAGGTCCCCACAAGGATACTAATATGTTTTTTTGTAGGTGTTTCTAGAGTTCCTCTTTTTTGGTATTCAGACACACAGTAGTCTGAGCAGTGCAGCCAAGTGATAGACTTTAATGGCTTTTAAAAAAACAAAGCCATAAACATAGAAATAATTAGTTCCTTGTAATTGCTTGTGCGATATATGTGAAGGCAGCTGGTCAGTGGGGCTGTGCCTCCCATCAATACAGTAGCTATACCAGCTACTGGGTGTTTCTATATGAGTTATGTTGTATGGATGTGAGAGGAACCATCTAAAGTAAATACAGAGAATGAAAGCTGAACCATTTCGCAGAGGCCAAATGACTATTCCAAAAATGGCCTTCTTACTTAAACACCTGACCTTGATAAGAGGAAGGGGCATGTCACTAGAGAGGCCAAGGCATGCCACTAAGTCACTCAAAGCATTTACTCTAATGACTGATAGATGAACCGACTGACTGACAACCTGACAGATGAACTGCATATCATATTCTGGAGTTGCTCAGCGTAAGGGATTTGATTATTTCTTCCACCGCTTTTCACCTAAGTGTTTCTGTAAAACTGGACTTGGAAGTTGCCTTGCAGCCTGATATGTAACAAGTGATTTTGTGACTAAAATAACATCAGCAGCAGAACAATGTGCTTTGCAGTTGGATGGTTATTCGAAGGTTGAAGGAAGGTCTGCCTTGTAATGGATCAATGGTTGCTTCTCTCTGGCCAGTGATTCTGAGCTACATCCAGTGGTAACGTTTGTGAAACTGTGCATTCGCATTAAAGTCTCTTATTTGACAGGTGCCATAATTCATTGTGTTAAAACACACCAAATCCAGTCATGCAGACAGTGACACACACACTAACAATTTTATTTGTGGGGACCAAAATGTATTTCCATTTATGATCCTATTTTCTAACCCCTGACCTAAACCTTAACCTTTTTCCCCAAAACTCAAAATCTACACCTTATCCTAACTCCTAAACCTCAACCTATCTCTTTTCGCCTAACCTTACCCCTAAACCTCATTAGTACCCAAACCTAAACCCCAAACTTAAGCCTAAAAAAGTAATTTATAAAAGTGAGGAAAATTATCCTTAGAGGTATAGTTGTACACACGCAGTTTCTTCTTATGAAATCTTGATGCGCGCACACACACACACACACACACACACCCATTGATCCATTCCACACACACCTGGCACACACCCTTAACAGATGCAAATGCGTTTCAATGGCACCTGGCTGTGTGGACACATAATGTTTAAGATCTGTCACATTCATCTGTCCTGTCAACAACAACAACCTACACTACCACACAATACCTCTCCATGGTTACCAGCTTTGTACTAACACAACCTACACTACCACACAACACCTCTCCATGGTTACCAGCTCTGTACTAGCCAGTGGCTGACATAACACACTGACTCACTGGTTCTCAGCCAGGTCAGGCCTGACTCCTTGGTAATGTGTTGGGGGGAGAGGTGGTGGCGGCTGGTTCAGTTCAGTTATTTCGGTCCCCATTAGCTGTTCTCTCATTGCAGCTACTCTTCCGGAGGTCTTAATGGGGATGACAGAAGAGGGATGAGCAGACTAGACTGGCTGTTTGACTAGCTCAGGGGGGTTGTTAACAGCATCCTAATAATGATAAAAAGCTGCAATCTAATAACGGAAACACGAAGAGGAAATGACCTGCCACTGTCGTGAGGAATGGGGAAACGGGCTTGTAGACTCATTTCGCTCAAGGCCCTGGTTGATCACAGAGGCATTGTAAAGACGGTGCCTTGATGAAGAATAACCTGGTACGGATCACCTTGAGGAGCAACTTGAGGTATGTCTGTGCACGCTGTGGGTGTCTTAGCTGTATGGAAACCGACACAAAGTCTTGGTATATAAGAAGCCATTATCGGAGTGTGACTACAGGGCTTCCTCTCGCCCCTGTCTGGTTAAGACTGAGCACTTGCCTGGGTTTGTCTGTGTGTTTCTATGTGGCTTTACAAGCACGCATACAAGTTTGAGTTAATTTTTTTAATTATTATTATTGGCAGGGCAGCAGTAGGTAGAGTTTAGGGAGGCAGGTATGTAGAGTGAGACAGGGAGAAAGGGCACAGAGCGTTGGCCAAGCCGGGACATAAAGCCCCATCCTCAGGGGGAATGTGTGCTCCAGACTACGGCACCTGACATTTTCCTGAATTGTTCCTTTTTCCAGGACCCCAGCCCAGAGTGTTGACATGGGTATTTACCTTTCACACAAGAGCATTAAAACTCTATCATCTCTATTTCTTATTCATGAGGGATCGGATCCATTCTGGCAGACTGCAGCCTTTCACAGTAGGTAAACCTCGAGTTTGTTCTAACTGGCACCCTTCTGCCCTTAAAGTAAGGCCCTTGGCCAGAAGTAGTGCACTCTAGAGGGAATAGGGAGTCATTAGAGAACAGCCCTTTAATAAGGTTCACAACGCCCTGGGAAATTGCTGTCACAGTAGATTGGATTACAATAGGAAGGAGACATGGGTGTCGTCTTAACCAAATACCCACAATGGGAAATCCATTAAAAAGGACGGCACTACGCGGAATAAGGACGCGGACTGGTTGGCGGGGTTCTGGAGTGTATTACCTATTGTCTCCCTGGCCTCTAAGCACTGCCCTCACACACATTTGCCCAATGGGATTTTAGCTGATGAGGTCACTGTTGATCACCACTTTTGACCTCTCTGCAGAACACGTAAGCTGCTGGCCAGGTTGTTTCTGTGCTCCTTGTTTTGACGCATCTCCATGCTCTGTTAAAGACAAGTTTGCATGTGGTCAAAACTACTTTGTCATGCTTTATGCAAAACGGTGTCAGGGATTGTCTTGTGATATTCAAATGTTACTTTAGGCTCCTTTTGTTTTGCTTATCTGCTTATGAAAAACCTCGGTCCACACTGGTCCAAAAATGTATGACTACTGAGCAAGAGCATAGTTGTTAATAGTTAACCGTTTTTAATAGTAGCTATTTCACTACGCCCTGTCATTGACCAAGGCTGCTTTTCAGTAATTCCAGGCGAGTGTCAGTTTCAGTGTTCATGAATTCTGTTATTTCCAAGTTATTTCCACTCAGAGGTAATCCTGGAGAGATATACAGGAAAGTACTTCAAAGATATTCCCACGCTGCATCACATAGGCACAACTAGCAGTTCTACAGTATTTAGGGAATATCACCTGAGCCTGCTAGGACTGTAACACACCTGTTCTTTGTTCATGGTATAATCTGCCGCCATGACTGGATATCTTCAAGAGTGTAGGCTACTGTGTTTGGATCTGAGCAGCAATCATCAGTTGACAGTTAGCATGCGATGTTAAAGATTAGTAGCCATGAAGATTATCATATTGTGAATTCCCTGACTGGTAGCTTGTAAGGTTATAATGTATTGTGAAATTCCTGACAGCATGTACGTTTATCATGATGTAATCGCCATGACAATTGGCATGTACAGTTATTACAATAAAAGTTGGCACACAAAGTTATCGTATTGTTGTTTTCATGTGATTGTCGTGCCAGTTGGCATGTAAGGTTATCTATCTGTATTGCGTTGACAGTGGCCACATACATTTTATCATGTTGAAAGGGACTCAAAATCTGATCTGGAATTCTATAAATATATTTGTCATTTGAGCCCTTACCTGCCAATCAAAGCTTTTTTACCAGCCCCTTCCTCCCTCCATCCTGTCAATAAACAACCTCCCATAGTCATGTGATGAACTTGCAAAAATAAGGATGCAACACTCTTTACTGTAGCCAAGCCAATGGCCTTCTGTGCACAGAAAATGTCTCTCCCTCTACCCTTCTGTGTCACCCCCCATCTCTCTGTCTGTCTCTCTCTCTGTGGGCACAGCCTGGATGATGCTAGTACCAGGGCAGGCTATTCTTAGCATCAGAAAGCCAGCGAGCTGTAGAGACGTGACAGACGAACCCACACATGGCAGGCGTTTTAAAGGGGTAGAGGGGGAGAGACCAGCACTCTGTAGCCCTCTAATATGTTTCGTGCATCAGGTTGGGCCCCAGCGAAGCTGGTCCTTTGTCAGGATGTCCAGTAAGCCACAGAGGCAACCAGCGTTTCCTCTGGACTTCTTACGTTGGTGGAGCACAAAGATGTCTGATGCAGCGTCAAGGGCAGGAGACACTAAGGGATCTAATGTAATTTATTGGAGGAAGAGACCCCATGTAACCCTCCCAATATACTGTAACAAAATGTGCTCACCCTTCCTCTTCACAGAATAATAAAATTTCAATGTTAAACGGAAATGTAGTCGACAAAAACTAAAACGTGGGTTGTCTATAAAACCAGTGGGCGATGGAGTGCTTGTGTGGGCCATAAAATAGATAAAAATAAATCAAACAGTATGACTGACATCGCCTTCTATGGACCAAGACTTATTGAAACATTTTAAACTATTATTTAGTTGAATTTTCAATCAGGTCACATTCGTAATGATCCAGCTGTCCTCTTGTGAATTGACAGTATATATAGAACATTTTTTGCATAACTATTTTTTTCCAGTTAACCTATCGCAGATCCAGCAACCATTCAACTGAGCACCCTTGTGGATTGGATAGTAGATTGATAGAATCTGATGTTGACATGTCGTTTTGGCCTTGTTCCCTTGGCTGGTCGCTACATCATCGACTGTGTCATCAGCATTTAACGGGGTCATATCATATTAAATGATTAGCCTGTCGTGGCAGCATCAATGCCTGGGTGGAGGAACAAACTGATATTAAGCGTACAGAAAAGCTTACCGCATGAACAAAGCACCAATACAGCCTCATAGGAGGGCACATGCACACAGGTGACAAATGTGGCAAGGGATGGAAAGATGGTTCTACACTCCTCTTTGTCAATAATAATAAAAACAGTTAGAAAACCCAATTTTTGACCAGCATTTTAATCACACCACATTGCAAGCTGTCTCTTAGAACACTTAATTTAATACTGGAGATAGGAGGTGGATGTTTACCAACTGCCCTGTAATCAGTTTTCCTTTCTGGCTATGTCCTTGGGTAATGTGTCTGTATTTGCCTGATATCAACACAACATTTCATTAGTATCACAAATGCTGGCTGTCTGTCGTAGGCAGTGGGTCAACCTGGCTGGTTAACTGGTAGTTTTTGTTTGTTTTCCTTGCAGGGCATCAACATCCTGGGGCCTGGTAATGCTGAGACAGCCCCTGCTCCCAAACCAGGGATGTACCAGCTGGACATCATATTGAAGAGGGGCAACAACCTGGCCATCCGGGACAGAGGAGGTAAGGACTGCTGCTGGAGATCGCTCTCTTGTCCTCTGTCTGTCTGTCTCTGTCTGTCTCTCTGCCTGTCTCTGTCTGTCTGTCTCTCTGTCTGTCTCTCTGCCTGTCTGTCTCTGTCTGTCTCTGTCTGTGTCTCTCTGTCTGTCTGTCTGTCTCTGTCTGTCTGTCTCTGTCTGTCTGTCTCTCTCTGTCTGTCTGTCTCTTTGTCTGTCCATCTGACTCTGTCTACCACTGTCTCTGTCTTTGTCTTTGTCTCTGTCTTTTACTCTCTATGTAAATTTCCATGGGAGACATTGTCTTACATTTCCAAAACAAGTGGATAAGAAAATATATGAATATTGTGAGGGAAAATAGTTGAATAAAGTAAAAAGAGTCTAACAAAGTTTCGAAAGGATAAAGGCATTTTGAATGTAGTATTATAATCTAGGTCTCTCTAGAGTAGGGGCTTTGTTATGGAAGGTTTCAGAATGGCTTTTCGCTATGTCAATGTGAAATTTAACAGCTCTTCTGCATTTTGATAATTAGTCGGTATTACGGATGTTAATGAGTAATCGATGATTGATTAATTGTCTATAAGAATTTGATTGACGGACATTTATTTGATCGATGTAGGCAATTTCAGTTTAGTATTAATTAAGAACGCAATGTAACTAGTTGGGCGGGGAACCCTCTGAATAATCTACAGCGGTATAATCCAATGAAGGGTTAAGATAGCAAAAGTAAGCGTGGTTTATGATCATTTTGATTTTAAAAAATGATAATGTTCACTGAAAATACTGTGTTAAAATAACACAACGACTAAGCTAATGTATTACTTGACAAACAAACATCATCCTCCTCTCAAACGAATTACGTCGATGTTCGCTAGAAATAGGCCTAACTGAAATCAACAACGGTGGGCAGAGGATAACACAAGAGATTTGCCAGGGAATACATAAAGATATGATGCCGATAAATATTATTGACGTAGGTTTTTTGCGGTTAATGAATTAGGTGGAACCGGCATATAGCATTCCATTGCGAGGCACGTGTCACCGGGAGCATAGAAAGGCGCTACTAAGATGAAGTAACTTTCTGCGGGATATTCTACCACCGCTGGATGGAAACCCAACGGACTGGTGGGAGGTAGGCTGAATGAAGGAAGATGGCCCCGGCAATACATGCGCATCTCTGCAACCTCAGTGCCATCCAAGTGGGTCTTTTCACCAGCTGGACTAACCGTACCCCCCATGCGCTCGAAACTCGACCCTGAGCATTTTTTGAAATAAAAATCAATAGGCTTGCTTGGAAATAATCAGATCTGCATGCTGTAGTTTAGTAATCCAAATGAAGTTCAAAGACACTTCATATTAAATTGTTGTTTTTTAATAACGGAAAAAGTTTCTTGTTTTTGCGGATTGTTCTTTTATATTTGATATGGTTGTATAAACTATTCATGGTAGGCTATATCCGCAGAGCGCGTTGTCAGCCTCGTTGAAATGTAGTAGGCATTGATTCCGATTGTAGTAGGCATTGAGTCAAATAGATATTTTGTTCTTTTTAAAAACAGGCCTTGGGTAAAATTACTTATTTTTCATTTATCTTTTAACTGTTTCTGTTTTAAAATATACTGTTTCCATTTTTAAGCCAGCAAGGAGGTATAAGAGCCTTTGGACATGGTGTCAAATATGTCCTGGTCTTGAAAAAAGCGAAGATTTAATTTAAGAAAAAAATTACACATTGGATATTTTTCGTCATAGACATTTTTATTAATATGATTAAACGATTGATTGATCTTTTACGATATTGACCATTGAATAAGAAAAAGCCTTAACATTTGGGTGTATTCCAAGTCAAATCTGCAAGCATTATTTGGAATTTTTCATTGTACTCTGAGAATGTTTTTTTAAATTCTGCATGTAGCGTCTCATTTGGGTGTTTATCACATTTTGTGAATACTTGATTGTTAAATTAACCCCACAACTTACATTCATAAAGGGCAATGGGATGTATAATTGATTGGAGAATTTGAAGCCAGCTCTAACTAGAATGTGAAGTTTTTTTTATTTTTTATTGTGGAGAAGGCCTTTCTTCACTTGTCTCAGGTTATTCAGTGACTTGTAGTTACCTGTCGTGTTGACAGGCCAAGGTAGGTGTCATTTTTTGTTTGTTCTTGGGCACAGTGTCTATGAGAAATGTATGTTTGTGGTCCTGGAACTTTTTGGAATTGTTTTTGTTTTTATTTACTGACTTACACGGTCAGCACCCAGGCCTGTCAGAATTTGCTGCCTGCTTTTCCTGTGCCCTTGCCAATTAATTTACAGAAATGATGAGCAGAGTGGGCCTCTATCTCCCTGTCTCTTTCTGCCCATATTTTTCAGTCTATACTTGTGTTTTCAGTGTGAGAAGGCTGAGAAAAGTATGGAATCAAGCAGGAGTTGATGAGAACCTAGTAGCATTTGGGCACCTAGGTAGGCCAGAATCAAATTAATAAAAGAATGCTAAAATATATATATTTTTTAAAACATGCTGGATAGTATTTATTTCCTTCTTTGAGCTGTTTTCTTTTTTTATTTTGTTCGATTATTATTTACAAAGTTTCACTGAAATTAATTACAAAGTTTCATTGAAATACCACAGCTTGTTCGATGTCTTCATTGCAGCTACAGTACATAGCTCGACTGTGTAGGCATGGCTCACTCCCCAGCCTGCTTCTGTATGCTGAAGGAGACATCTATTTGACCGTCTGTGCTAGCCAGCCTGCCTCTTCTGTAGCGTCACTATGGACTCTGTTGTCTCATTAGGCAGTGACACGGGCATGATTGGTGTCTCAGTCTTGTGTTCTTTCTCACTTTCCCTGTCTCTCTGAATGTAATGTGCTCACTTGTCTTATATATCGACAGTTTTGAAGAGAGCCTTGCACCTCCAGCAACAGTGGGCTACATTGCCTCACTGATGTGTTTGATGACTGTCAATGTAATCTCTATGATGTGTCTGTCTGTGCTACACATTCACACTACACATTGCTTAGTTGTATTTTGTTACAATAAAATGAAAGAGCCATCTATTATTTATGATCAGGCTCTTAAGATAGCTGTTAAAACTGAGGTTCTCTCTTACAAGGTACTGTTCTGTTGCGTCTCATCACAGTCTCTCAACCAGAAGCAGCAGGTCTCTGTCCTCAGATGTATTTGAACAGGAAGAGTCAGAGAGCCAAAGCTCGACTCTCCTCCCTGGGAGTCTGGCACACTGAAACCATCTCTGTGGAAAGCCATGGTGATCTATCTCACTCCAAGCACGAATTATCTGTGTGTGTGTTTGTGTGATAGAGAGTGAGAGCTTTGGTCTAGAGCCAGGCCACAATCCATAAAGCCTGTCTCAGAAAGGAATGGGAACCTCGTGACGAAAGGAGCGAGATATGTAGAAGGCCATAAATCTCCCTGATCCCCTTTTGCCCATTGTGTATAGCCTCTGTTGTCTATTACACCTGTCACAGAGGAGAACATGTCCTCCCACAGAGTGTCTGTCTCATCCAGAGAACACAGGGAATTCTGTGTTACTGCTCGTTACATCAGTGTTTACACCTACAGTAAATCAGACATCATCCCACTCCGTCATCCTCAAAAGAAGCACCTAGTCTGTTTGGAAATAGTAGCCCAGCATCCTTTAACACTCATCCTACCAACATATTTAACATACAATGACTACCAACCGGGGTTCCTGGGGACCCCAAGAATAAACGACTGTAATAAACCATCATAGCAAAATGGTAAACAGTTAAGACCAATGTATGCTATAAGTGTGATGTATAAATGTGCAGTGAAGGCAAATGCATCTACAAATGGCAATTCTAAGTGTGCAATGAAGGCAAATTGAAGGTGCATGTGCAACTGAAATACAGGAAAAGCAGCAATGAGGTTCCTGAGGTAGACACGTACATGTAACAACTGAAAACGTCCTTATCAGACTTTGCATAGCCATTTCAGAGTCCAGTAGTACAAGGGAGTAGTGCAACAAGGTCCCTGAGAGGCGGTACTAAGCGGTGGGTGTGGTTAGTGATGTGTCACAGAGTTCAGCGGGGTTACAGTAGATGGAAAGAAACTGTTCCTGAGCCTGCTGGTGTGGGAATGAAGAGACCTGTACCGCCTGCCTGATGGTAGGAAATCTGTGTCTGCTGCATCTTTGTCTGTCTCCTTCAAAATGACTGACAGAGCCCCCCCTTGAAATTCAGCAGAATGTTTTTTGATTTTTCAGCCCACTTTTTTGTGAAAATTGATTTGTGGAACAGAAAAGGGGAGTCGATAAAAAGGAATGGGTCCATTATGCTTTCTACATATTGGCACCAATAAAAATTCCATTAGAAATTCCTAGGAACCTAATCAAATAAAAACATATTTCTCATAGATATAAAATTTATTTCTAAAGTATTCAGACTCCTTCACAATTTACACATTTTGTTACATTACAGCCTTAGTCTAAAATGGGTTACACTGATTTTTTTTCTCATCAGTCTGCACACAATACCCCATAATGAGAAAGCAAAAATAGGTTAAATAAATTTGTATTGCAAATTTATTTAAAAATTAAATCAAAGGAGAAATATTACATTTACCTATGTATTCTGACCCTTTGCATTGACACTTGAAATTGACAGTGCATGCTGTTTCCGTTGGTCATCCTTGAGATGTTTCTACCAGTTGATTTGAGTCCACCTGGAGTAAATTTCCCCATCAAAAAGAATTCAGCAAAACATAAAATCACAAGAAGAGGAACCAGGCACGCCGGCCCGTGATTAGAAGGGATGAATGTTGATACACCTGGCGGGATTCAATCTACGGTTTCATATGTGGCAGAGTGTGTCTTTAACCACTACGCTTGCCTGGTTCCTCTTCTTGTGTTTTTATGTTTGGCTGAATTCTTTTTGATGGGGAAATTTAATGAAAAATTATTACTGTTTGCGTACTTTCAGAGGGCAGCAAAGATAAGTGAGAATGCACTTAATGCTTCTTACCATGTCTTTAAGTGCATTGCTCAAAGTAGAAAGCCCTACTCAATATGAGACATTCAGATCTCCAGAAATGACATTTACTAGAATGTGTTACTGTAGTCGCACAAGTAAAGACATTTACTACAGTGGGTTAGTCACGCCGCTAAGGACCGTTGTGCCAAACACATTATTTGGACCCACTGAATGATACACCGTGAGTATCTGGCCTGAAACAACTAAGCCCTGAACGTGGTAACATCATGAATTGTCTTGAGCAAGCACCTTTTTGCTTGAATATGAGTGAGGAACACACAACCCTCCCTATCACTGAGGTCAGGTGGCAGTCTCGTGGAGCAGTCTTAATATGCGCTAAGATATTTATGATTTTTATTAGTGTCCCAAAACCCGAACTGACAGGCTGCTAATTAAATTGACGACGAGTGATTGACAATGCTGCCATACCTAACAGACATTTATGCTGAATTGAACAGATTGAACTTTTCTATGCAGGGACTAAATGTAAATCTCATTCAGCTGTGTGAGAAACCGGAGGTATTTGGTGGAGACAGTGAGTGGAACTGGGAAATGTTTAAATGTTTCCTTCAACTGAGGAACACTAAGGTCGGCATCTGCGCTCACTTGGAATCTATCCAACGTCAATTTGAAAAGGCCTTTTTTGATTGTGAGCCCTGGCTCCATGACCGAAAGTGGAGACTGTTCCCATTCAATATAAACGCAATGGATGAGTCAAGCTTAATAGCTACTGAAGAGGATCATTTGATTGAACTATCCACAGACAGAGTTCAAAGAAACAGATATGAAACCCAAACTATCAACCAGGTTTCGATTGGTTGTCAGAGAGTGTTTGCATAGTTGAACACAAGGGCATTAACATGTATTGTGCCTTTTGTAACCACATACCTGTGTGATAGCGGATGTGTGTTGACACAAGCCAACATGAGACTGCCTCTCCATCTACCCAAGACTGTGTGCGCAACATGTGAAGTGGGTCCCTGGTTTGATTGATGGTCTTGTTGGGGGAACCCTGGGCAAGAAAAGGTTGAATACCTGTCTTATAGCCAAATCCATCTGCCTCTGAAAGGAGGCTAAAACTGAGTTGTCGTTGGATCGTCCAGCAGCCTGGAGTAGTCAGTTACAAATCCAGCATGCCAACCTCTATCTCCCTGGTGTCTCTAAACACATCTTCTGGTAGTATCTGAATATGAATGAAGGTGTGTATCAACAGTGCAGTTAAGTCTGTGGGTGTGCCGTTGTGTGTCTAGGTATTGTTTGTGTGTGCGTGTGTGTGTGTGTGTGTGTGTGTGTGTGTGTGTGTGTGTGTAATGTCATTGCAAAGCCACAAATCCCATGTTTTTCTCCCCTCTCTCCTCTCTTCCATGCGTTCAACGTGTTTGCAAGTAATGCATGATAATTACGAAAACTAATCCTGCCATTCCACAGCTGATGGGAGACAGTGATGACGAAGTGGCAAACGACAGTTGAAACAATGACAGCTTCCCAGACCCTGGTTTTGCAAAATCTGGGGGATTGAGTTGGATAAATTAGTTCTGTACAATACCAACACCACTTTTGGCCGTAGCTAGGTGTCCATTAAATTGGCAATGTTAATATTCTAAAAACTGTACCTTGAAAATCTTTTTTCCACTAACCTGACTTATTGTTGACACAAAAAGCTGTGTGCTAATGTAGGGCATATAAAATTTAACTTTTAATTTTTACATTTTTATGTACAACATTATTTTCTTCAGTTATTTTCTACTTTTCTAGTAAATTTGTCATGAAAAGTTTCTGTTAAAGAGCAAATGTTCATCGTTAAGGTTTTTTTCCTCCGGATGCGTCAATCATGTCACCAGAATAAGAACCTCAATATTTATAAGAGCATCAAGCTCATCGCTGTGCACTTTTTCCACCCATATAATCCCATAGTAAATAATTGAATTAGAAGCTAAACAAATTGCCTGTACTTTCCAGTTTTAGTGGGATTACCACAAAAAATTGGCATTTCGGGCATAATACGTTTTAGCAAAACAAAATGATCAAAAAGTCAAAATAACAAAATGCCTTTTGACATTAATAATATTTTACAGACACTTGCTGTTTCCCTCTTTATTTGTTCTAGTCCACATCTTTGTTCTAGTCCACATCTTTTGTTCTAGTCCACATCCAGACGTGGGTTACATTCCCGCACAGCTTTCAGTGTCAGGAGGTGACAAAACATCTCCGAGGACCCTACTCTTATCAATCTGCCAAAAAGACACACCACATGAGTGGCAGATCATTTGCAGGCTTGATAAATTGCTTAGTGTATGCGGGGGCACCACTCACTGACCAGACAGACAGGACAGAGAGTGGTAATGAGGATCATTTTGCCTCTATGTTAATTGAGTCTACTTTGTCATTTCCATAATGCTGCTTAAATAGTGATTACTGTTCCGACAGTGCTCTGGCCTCGACTCAGCTTGCTGTGTTATAAAGTTCATTGAAAATTACGTTAGATGATACTTGCCCTCTTCCATAGCTGTTTGGAGGTTCTACTCAAGTATACATGGTAGAATAAATACTCTTGGTGTGTGTTTGTCTAGGTATGTTTGTGTTTTTGTGTCTGTAAACAGGTTTTACTCAATCCACTATGAACAACTCTTCAGAAGGATGGGCCCATCTGGAGGGCCATGAATCCACTATGAACAACTCTTCAATACCAATCAAGCAATTACATTCTCAAAAACTGTCCCCTCGTCCAAAAACTGTCCCCTCGTTAAAGTGATGTCCATCACTTTAAAAGCATCCGCTAAAGAGGCCATTTACAGGGCAAACAATAACTGAATTCCCACAACACCCCTTTTCCCCCCAAAAAAACATTAATGCCATTTAGCGGACTCCCCAAAACAGAGCCACTCTCCAAAACAGAGCCACTCACATTTGTGAGTCTATGCATTCTTTTTTCCACATACTGACCGCCCAGGGGGATAGTGCACACAACCTGGGCATTGTGCTATTCAAAGATGTTTTTGAATAGCAATGAATAGCTTGAATAGCAATGTTTTTTAATCTGTCCAAGAAAACATTATTCTATTTCTATCTCTTAAAGGCTCTTAAAATTCTATATTTCAGAATGTCCTCTCTTGGTAGGAGAGACTGGAATCAGGAATGTCATTATTTGCATAAATCCGGTGCATGATCATGCCTCCAGTGGCCTCAAGTCATTTGCTGCTAAGCTTAATATATGACATGCCCGGCAATTAAGGAATTTTACATTTTACTAAAATGTAAATGCAAAGACTATACTTTCTCTTTTTCAAGCGGTCACATCACATTTTCAGGATAAACTCCAAAAATAGACAGGAGTGTTCAGTCTAGTGTGTTCCTCCGTTTAGTCCTTTCTGACCATGGAGGGGTTCTGTACCGTATTTACTTACCTGACAGCTTTAACCAGAATGGTGCCATAAAACAGAAATTAGATGCAGAATAATACTTTATTTGAAAAACGCTACGCTAAAACGGTTTCTGTTGTTTAAAAGAGATACAGTCACCTCACCTCAGACACGATGGAATTAATGTTGTTTCAGAGAGGGAGCGGGTTGCCTGGAATCTCCATTCATATCCCAAACCCATTCTAGACCTGGAGAATAACATATCTCTGTTCATGTCCACAGAGCAAAAAGGGAATATTCTAATAACAATAAAATATGAATTTGTTACATTTCAACGACCCAGTGCTGAATTTACAATCCAACACAGAGCAGTACCAGACAATTCTAAAGGAAGGAAGGTTAGTTGCTGAGTTTGGATTCGTTTTTTGTGTCAACAAAGATTCAGACACCATCTGGCAAGATATTGTATGACCCAGTAGGAAAAATAAAACATTTACACAATTCTATACTTCAGTGGCTGATTCTGTTGATGGTAATAACAGGCATTTCTTATCAACATTGGACCTTCCCAACTCGATTGAAAGCACTCTGAATCCTTCAAGTATGGGATATTGGTTGTTCACTAATTCTTGGCTCCCTTACTGATGCACTAAAACAGGGTTTATTCCATAGAGACCAGAACACATCAGTGATTCGGAGAAAAAAGTGAATTTTCCCATAGACTGTAAAAGCTGTTTGCAACAGCTCCTCTCATGAGTAGGAAATGTTATTAACGGCGATCAAACAAAGTTTATTACGGGTGGATCCGATAATATCAGATGTCTCTTCCACATCATAATTGGGTCAGAATAAGTCCAGCACCTGCTACTCTTTTTAGTTTGGATACAGAAAAAATACTTGATAGGGTAGAATGGAATCTGTGATCTGTTTTGTTAGAGCCCTTTGGTTTAGGTAAAGCAAGTATCTCCATGTTAAAAACATTGGATGCTGCACCCATGCAGTGCAGATGTGAAACATTTTATCCAAGTTTTTATCCAGTCCGATATAAACTTGGTCAGATTGATAAATTAAACTAATACATTTCACAATGTGTTGTGCTACTTATATAGAGATAGATAAATGACACCATATGTGATGTTATCTATATACAGAGAGATAAATGACATCATATGTGATGTTATCTATATACAGACAGATAAATGACACCATATGTGATGTTATCTATATACAGACAGACAAATGACACCATATGTGATGTCATCTATATACAGAGAGATAAATGACATCATATGTGATGTTATCTATATACAGACAGATAAATGACACCATATGTGATGTTATCTATATACAGAGAGATAAATGACATCATATGTGATGTTATCTATATACAGACAGATAAATGACACCATATGTGATGTTATCTATATACAGAGAGATAAATGACATCATATGTGATGTTATCTATATACAGACAGATAAATGACACCATATGTGATGCTATCAATATACAGAGATAAATTATACCATATTAGTATAAAGGTAACACCATTTTGTGATGTTACCTACAGTACCAGTCAAAAGTTTGGACACACTCATACCATTGAGGTGACATGACAGACAAATTCAGACATGTGCATACATACCAACTTCAACCAACGAAAACTGTCATGGTAAAAGAGGAGATCACTTCTTATTTGCAGAGAAGGTCCTCTTAAAATGTCTCTACAAGGCAGGATTGCTGCCTTTGCTTCATTTACCTCCCTTGAAAAAGTACTGAAAAATAACTAACACTAAATGCATTGTGTTACCTCACAGGCTTTTCTTACTGGTACTGAGTTAAAAACAGCATCAGCAAAGATGGTTAGTCTAGTACCACTCTGAGAAATGTAAAGCTACACCAAAAGGTTCTGTCAGTCTTCTGTCATATCGCACAACTACATAGAGCTGACAGAAAATTCACATTCCGTTCATCCACTATGTGCCGATAAGGGTGTGCACACCATCTGAGATATAATGATGAAGGGTGAATACCTTTCCTGGATCTCAAACAAATATACTCCCCTTTTTCATGGATTCCTGACCTACAGATAAGATCTTCTCTGAAAGTTTACAAAATACCATGGGAACAGAGATTTAGGAATTGAATTCTTACGTGAATCTACTCTTCTTTATTTAACATCTACAATGGCCTTTGCCTTTTACATGATTGAATTATGGAGAGGTTGACGGAAGCAGAAAAGGTTATCCTTAGTTCTTATTAAACTAACCCTACAATCCTGACACCTCACACATGGTAATCGCCTTTCAAAGATAGTGTTCGAACAGCTATCTTGGGCTGTGATACATAGTTGTTGCGTCTATGGAGCATGTTGTGGAGAACTGTTCTAAAGCCACTCACAGATCTAGATACTGCTGCATATTAAATAATGGATCTACAGTACTTCATGAGGGAAAAAGGGAAGTGGGTCATTGAGAGGATATAGAAGAACACGGTTGATTGGTTACTGTATTTCACCGAGGGATCTGTACGTATGGGCTGGAGAACTGGAGTAGTGAAAATGGCGTGTTCCCGATATGTGTGAGTTTGTAGTTTTTTCTTGTTCCACTTCCCCACTGGCATGTCAAGGCATGGCGAGATGGGCAGATAGCAGATGGAGAGGCGTGGGGGGACACCTCATCAGTCCGGGGTCTAGAGCTGCCAGCGCCTGACAATGTGTTTGTTCTGGAGCGATGGCTTTTAATACTCGGCTGTTGACCACAGTTCTCCACTTGTGCTTTAATGCCTGATGAAAGGCCACAGCGAACCGCTTGCCTGCTTTCACTAGGGTCCTCTTAAATAACACAGCCCTGAGAGGTAATCTGACCACCAGACCACGGCACGTCTCCCGGCACTCCTTACCACTGTGGGGGGATTGGGGAAATGGATGGGTACCTGCTTTGTGATTTCTGTGATTTTTGGAGGATTTATCATACTCAACTCTCCCTTGCTCGAAAATTACCTCTCTCAGACCACAGTGCTTTGGAAAAATGACAGTGGTTTCTGGATGAAAACAAAACTAAATCTCAATTGTGAGTTTATTGCACTTCAGTGCTGCTATGATGATAGACTCCTTTGGCTGGGATGATAGAATCCTTTGGTTAGGGATGACAGACTCCTTTGGCTGGGATGACAGACTCCTTTGGCAGGGATGACAGACTCCTTTGGCAGGGATGACAGACTCCTTTGGCTGGGATGATAGACTCCTTTAGCTGTGGTGACAGACTCCTTTGGCAGGGATGATAGACTCCTTTGGCTGGGATGATAGACTCCTTTGTCTGGGATGGTAGACTCTTTTGGCTGGGGTAATGGTGATGTGGCAGCTTCTTTGAGCTCTGGACCTGTTGTCTCGATCCGCACCCTAACCAATACAGATAAACTAATTTCATGAGTGATTGCAATTATTGTTTGTAAAACAGGGGTGTGTCCCTAGGGAAAGATGTTCTGGGTCTGGAAAGTATACCAGCCGCCTTGTTCAAATTGCATTATTATACAACATAAACTGGGTGGTTTGAATGCTGATGGTCTGAATTCCACAGAATGAGACCATATTGATAGTTTTCACGTGTCGTCAAGGTATATGGGAATGCTCACTTGGCGGGCAAAACAGTCTCCTTCCATTGCCCACCATCGACAACTTTTACTAGTAATGCTTTAACTAGTTATACTTATCATACTAAATGCCAGATAGTTGCAGTTCCATTAGATACACTAACCGCATATATATTGTATTTGCAATCATATCTACATATAATCAGTGTAATGAATGACACTGCCTGTTTTCATCTACCAACTCCAATGGTCTAGCTCATAGGTCTTCAACCCTCTCCTGGGGACCCCTCAGCCATTCCATCTATTAGATGTATCCCAGACCTAGCACACCTGAATCAACTTTTTAACTAATTAACAAGCCCATACCTTTTGAATCAGGTGAGCTATTTCAGGGCAAAAAATAAACTGTGAGATGGCTGGGGGGTCCCCAGGAGAGGGTTGAAGACCTATGGTCTAGCTAAAGTTAGTGAGGCTAACTAAAGCTCTGTTGTTAAACATATAGCGTTAGCTAAATTAATAATAAAGGTAATACAGAAGAATCGCACAAATCCAACCTTCTCCACAGCAACCCAGGCTGTCAATGGTGGGTCATTTAAACAGTAGTAATGGTTTACCTGACATTGGGAAAACGTGCATATTATTACCGGTACATTTGTCACAAGATTCTGTTATACTGGCTGCACTACATTACACTGACCACCCATAGAACCAACGGTAACAATGAAGAATTTCTTCTCCACTTCCTAAACATTTGCATTATTGATCCACCCTGATCAAATGTACAGATCCACCCTGATCAAATGTCTGTACTTTTGTACGCTTTCATTTTGGTAGCAGTGTACATAAATAAGGGGATGGATTCTCCACAAGGCATATAGTATCCCCAAAGTTCACCTTCGGCAGGGATGTCGCTGTTTTTAACGATGAAACGCAGTGGGTGCTGTATATGGGTCACAAGTGCCTAAGACTTGCAGTTTGTTTGCATACCTTTGTTTTTCATGTTTTGTGAGGTGATCAAAACACTCATGGGCTGTAAAAGTAGAACATTTGCCCGGCTTGTGCGCCAGCTCCATAGCATCCTCAGTGTTAGCCGCCATGTTGTAACAATGTTTTGCCCGCCAGGCTGTCAGAGCAATCACGTGATGAAACTATGAATACCAAGGCTATAACTGTATTATAAAGAAGAAACCAGGCAAGCCCAGTTCAGCCGGCCCGCAATAGAAAATGTTGCCACCTCGAGATTCGAACCCGGGTCACCCACATGAAAGGCTGTGTTGTTAATCACTACACCACAGGGATGTACATTTGCTGGGTGTCAGTATAGCTTCTTGTCTCTATCCTGAACAAATCCTCTTTTGCCACTGGCCACTTTAATAGTTAATTGGCCATTCGTGAATGACATTGATAGTTACTGACTAACGTGTTTAACTAAGTTTACCTCCACCACAAATAGTGTCTATGAACTTTATTGCTTTTGCCACTGGCCGTTTTAACAGCGTATTAGCCAGTAATAAGCTTTACAGGTATCTACTAACTTACTGGAATAGTCATAAGAATTGAGCGATTGCTAGCGAGACTGAAGATGAACTATCCCATGCCAGAAACAGTCGCAATATAACCGTATACAGTTTCAGGTTTCAGCCAGCAAAGTTTTCGCCAATACGGAAAAATTCACAGTCAGTCAGTCAGTCACTCACTCAGAGACATTCGCTCTTCTTAGCCGGCTTCGTTTACGCGGTCCGGCAAAAACAAATTGTGATGGTAACTGGTTTGTAATACAGACATCCCAGCCTGCAGAAACTCATTTCAGGGAGGTGGCTTCACTGGCTACTGACAACACGACCCCCCCGGGGGCGGAATTTCAGAATGAGGTGGTACGTCGCAATCGGTCACAAATACTGGAATGCTAGCCTACTGTACACTGAACAGTACGTACTTTGCTAAGTATGCAGTATGCTCTTCGGGATTCTGCACTTAACCCTCACTCGCACTCAAAAAAATGCAAGTTCCAGGAAATTATATATAATTTGCGGGCGTCAGGGAGACACAGTTGAAATGCGGGAGACTCTCGGAACTTCCGGGAGAGTTGGGATGTCTGGTAATACCTCAAGGGTTTTACAATATGGCCTAACAAGGCTGTATCCAAGCACCCTATAGGCCTTTTCACTCTGCATTGTTCTAAGCCCTGGGCTATCTTAGCCCCAGGCTAAGACTGGCCCTGGGCTAGCTTAGCCTGTGTTCACACAAGAGTTTATTAACCCTGGGCTAAGGTTTAAGCCTAGGCTAAGGATTCACACTTGTATTGCTAAATCCTGGGCTAATGGATAAAAACGACACAATATCATTTTACATTCTATGGTAAGCTACAAATGTTAAGTTCTCTCCCGCATGCGAATGTTACCGCAGCCTACATCACTGACAAATGATCAATGTTACGCTACCGCAATTTAATTAACGACTTGACATCGGTTGATCAAGATGCCCACCCTGTCGGTATTTCCTTGGACAACTTTGTTAAAACTATGCAAAGTTAGAGAAAAACGTTAGTCAACCTTCATTCTTTTGACTTTTTTTTGCTAGATTCACGCCCACAGAAAGCTGCAATACTTCGCTAAGATTTAACAGGTATAATGAAACGACAAAAGTTTGCAGAGTGAAAGGACCACAACAGACGCAGCTCTTACTAACGACGAGCATATGTAAATTAAGTGAAAGGGCAGGTTTTGTGATTGGACAATAAACGTTCTATGGTTTTATTCTTGACCCCGTTTCACATTGGTTATTTTGGCATCGTGTTTCTGGGGCTAGCCCCGAAAAGTCGGTGCTAACCCTTCTCCGGAGCAGGGCCAGCTAGCCCCAGGCTAAGGGTGGTGCTAGCAAGTTTGAACACTTGCTTAGCCCTGGGCTTAGGAGGCCCTTAGCCCAGGGCGTAGAAAGCTCTTAGCCCTAGGCTAAGGTGCAGTGTGAACACGCCTTATGTTGCATAATGCCTAAAAACAGCCCTTTAGCCGCGGCATGTTGGCCACATGCTACACGTCCTCGTGACTTAATACTTAATACTATAGAAAGTATCCCTCTGTCTTTGTAGTAAGGGTATCAGGTGTCCACTCCATTATGTAGTAGCCTACGTATAATAGTTGTCTCATGTAGTCATAATCTTCTTGATGGACACCGAGTTCGCTGACACTGAGCTTATTGGAATCTGGAAATAAGAAATGTGTGCATTTGCGTAAGTGCGCATGCCGGTAAGTCTGAATGCTGACATGGGTGGTCGACTGTATTAGTTCATGCCAGTTTGTTAATAAAGGGCTTTTTTGGAGTCTACCAAACCCAGCCCCAATCTATGATGATCCTTCGTTTTGGGTGTCCGATGATGTCATCCGTCTCTGTGTGGGAATTTAATTTCCTGGTTATGAAATAAATTATTCAGGGCTGTGTCTGCTCATTGACTTGTCCTTATTAATGGGGCTATTCATTATACATATCTAATTAATGATGTCGTACATTCGCCAATTTAATATCCAGCTAATAACAAATGTCTAGGGGAAAAAATCCTATTTATAATATGAAGTTCTTCACTTCAAGATCCTTTGTCTCTCAACTGGTTTCATTACACAATATAGTGCTGCTCTGTTCTGAACCATATCTTGAGATACTCCATATCTTTAACTTATCAACAAAACCAATCAGACAAATGAAGTGGACACCCGGTTCTTTGTACTCAACTGTATATGTGACCTTATTCAAATAGAATTAAAAAGTGTGAAAACGAGAACAGAGAGAACAATGCGGAATGTGTGTCTGGAGAGCAAGAGAAAAGGAGAAAGATGTGCTGAGAAATATGATATATTCCTATATCCTGTCTCTTGTCGGGGCTGGACATGGGTGCAACCTCAAAAGACATTTTCCTTGTCGCTTTCTTACTCTGTTCATTCTCTATGACTTTCTCCATCAGGATATTGCACACAGACGGCCTATCTTGACAGAAGGTTTTTTTTCTTCTGGGCAATTAAGATGATTAGCTGAAACGTCGGCAACTTCACACCTGTCTGTCCATTACCGAGATAGGGGTCAGACATCAGAAGGACGCCGTTAAAAAGAGATTGACTCTGATAACATTCAACTGGGCTCTGTTATGACCTTATTATTTCAACGTTTCAGAAACCTAATGAGCATATTACTATGGAAGATGATGTTCACTGACTAAATGGGAAGCACGTCCGTCTATCCTTCTCTCTGTTAATCGTGGACCGAGACCCAGGACTCCATGTGAGTGCAGTTAACCACCAGGGAACGAGAGAAGTCCGGAAGTCTTCAGAACACCATGGCCAGAGTCGCAATCAGCATTCAGGATCCAAACCACCCATTTCTTTTTTCTATAAATCATTAGAACACAACAGATTGTCCCTCTCCCCTGTTTGTTCTCCCTCAGCCACAGTGACACAAACCCAATGCTAATTCAATATAATGCCATTGTTTCTGGGTAACTGGGTCTGATTGGCATGTTAATGTCACGGTGATAGGCTTAGTGATCCCAGGGGATAATGGCATCTGCTGGGTGTCCTGAGGTGCTTGCTTCTCCCGTTTTAACTTAAAGGGGTACCAGAATAAAGCGTTCTCATCTCCTATGCTAGGTTCGGACTGATACACACACACATACTGCCGCCTAGTGGTGCTAGGTGGTATTGAAACCAATACTAATTGAATAACTAGTAAGGTTTGCATTAGTCTTATTTTGGAACAGGAGTTTTGGCCTATAGACCTTTACTTTATGTTTTATACATTGTTATACTTTATGAGGTGATTGTGCTGTAAGAAATAGGGATTGCTCTCTCAGAGATTCTGATCGTTCTCCCAGTACACGTTTTGACAACCTTGTCAGTTATTCACTTGAAAACATTGAACAGGGCCTACGAAAATCTTTGTGGCGAAACCACTGATACAAAAGATTAGGATTTACTCAAAAAAAATGAATGTTAGTTTTGTAATCCTTTTCTCAATTTCTAAAGCATTTTGTAATCTTTTGATTAAATAGTTTATCACAAAGGTTTCTACTGTGGAACCATGATAACCAGTAATGTTGTTAAATGTGTGGGAAACATTTGCTGTACTTTGAGTTCCCTTACAGTGGGAGAAGTGTGTGAGCCCTTTAGGGAGAGTGATGCAACCATGTCAGGTGATGTAGCCAGCCTGCATTTCACAAGCCCCCTTTTTTATTTCTTCAGTCAACTGCCCGAAGAAGGGTTTGTATTGCCTTTTCTTCTGCTTTTCAAGTTCACTTTTGTGGATTCAAATTCAGTTAAATTTGCCTTAGCCTCAGAACCACATAAGAGTTCAGCTCTCCTCAGAGTCTTTAACTTGATTCATCATCTCGTGACCTGTGGTTGTCCCCCCCCCCTCCCACCGTTTGGTTTGAGAGGTATAAATTGTGAGAGATTGGTAAAGACCTCTCTGCCCTTTGCAGTTCTATGTGCAAGGCTGAGCAGAGTTGACTGAGGAAGTTGGGCTTCTGTCAGCCTTTTTAATTCCTGGCTCCGTGGTGCTTGCCTTGGCCTGGTCACCAGTCCTCCTGAGAGGGAGATAAACAACACCACCCAGCACTGACATGTGACCAGCAACTTCATGCCCCACTCCGGGCAGGCTTCTTCATTTGATGCACTTCAGCGTGTTGGATGGATGGCGTTAGTACTTCCCTTCGTGGCGCCCTACAGCTGTCTGCGGTGGACTGAGATCATCAGCTAGTCTGCGGTTCCTCCTTCTGGGGGAGTTATCCATCCAGAAGGAGGAAATGGAAGGAATGACTGGAGCGCGGCCAGAGAGTGGACCTGGCCTCAACACAGGATCCGTCATGTGGGACATCCATTAGTGGATCTTTTTAGGCTTTTTGGCTGCTCCATATGAGACCCTGAGTGTCTGAACCCTGAATTAGTGCTGACATGTTCTCACCCTGTGTACCAGGGCTGTGAACGGCTGCTGTTCAGACTAACTGTAAGGGAAGAATAGAGTAAGTCTGGTATGCAATTGTCGAAGTGTACCTGCACGTATTTATCAGTCAGTGGTCAAGACTTAATAAGTGGTAATCACACTGGTCGTTTAAAGTTTGTTTTTGAAAGGACCCACCATTTAAACCTCAGCAGGAGATTAATCTACAAAGCTGTCGCTAAAATGTCCGCTCAGAGCCATTGCTTACTGAGTCCAGAGCTACAGTGGGCCTGGGCCTTCTCCAGGGTTGCTCCAGAATGCTTTACCTCCAGCCATTGAGTCCATCACTATCTTTCTGTATTTTCAAAAGCCTCTCAAACATATGCATTCACTCACACACACTCACATCAGTAGTAGTAGCAGTATTAATATTAGTAGTAGGAGCAGTATTAATGTTAGTACTAGGAGCAATATTAATACTAGTAGTAGGAGCAGTATTAATATTAGTAGTAGTAGTAGCAGTATTAATATTAGTAGTAGGAGCAGTATTAATATTAGTAGTAGTAGTAGCAGTATTAATATTATTAGTAGGAACAGTATTAATATTAGTAGTAGTAGCAGTATTAATACTAGTAGTAGTAGCAGTATTAATATTAGTAGTAGTAGCAGTATTAATACTAGTAGTAGTAGCAGTATTAATATTAGTAGTAGGAGCAGTATTAATATTAGTAGTAGTAGCAGTATTAATACTAGTAGTAGTAGCAGTATTAATATTAGTAATATTAGTAGTAGGAGCAGTATTAATATTAGTAGTAGTAGTAGTATTAATATTAGTAGTAGTAGCAGTATTAATATTAGTAGTAGTAGTATTAATATTAGTAGTAGTAGTACCAGTATTAATATTAGTAGTAGTAGCAGTATTAATACTAGTAGTAGTAGCAGTATTAATATTAGTAGTAGTAGCAGTATTAATATTAGTAGTAGTAGCAGTATTAATATTAGTAGTAGTAGTACCAGTATTAATATTAGTAGTAGGAGCAGTATTAATACTAGTAGTAGGAGCAGTATTAATACTAGTAGTAGGAGCAGTATTAATATTAGTAGTAGTAGTAGCAGTATTAATGTTAGTATTAATAGCAGTATTACTAGTAGTAGCAGTAGCGAATAGCTAGCTACTACACACACATGCACACAGACTGGTTGCAGATTCACTGCTCTTCCTCATCCTATTCCCAGTCATGTCTCAGGCCTGCAACTCATCCTGTCCTACAGATCTGACATCCGAGCCTCCTGAATGGCACCCTACTCCCTATGTAGTACACTACGTTTGATCAGGACACCACGGGTGGAGCCACTGGGAATGCAGCTACAATACGGAGGGCGTCATGATCCGGGCGTGGTGAAGTCTGCATCACATTCTAGCAGGCTGCCTTCTGCACATCTCGTCACTGAGCCATGACAACCTGCCGGGGGGCTGGCAGCACAGTATCGTGTCAGTGTCAGCGCCCCCCCCGCCCACAAACCCCCATCCTCCGGGTTATAACACACATCACGTTACCCATGTCCTGGTCCGTGTGTCCTCCCGCGGTGGTAGTGAAGGACAAGGTGTTCCACAAGATGAGCGTGTTGTCCGACTTGTTGTGTGTGTCTGGAAGACGATGGGAGCCTCCCAACGGGGATCATGAATGAGCTGGTCAGTGTGTGGAACAAGGGGTTATTCATTCATGTTACCTGGTTCATTTGCCTTGGTGCTTGGCCATTCATTCTCCTCCAATAGGTCTGGGCCCCCATAAATCAAGCGGGCCGGTCCTTAGGAATCAATGCTGATCCTAAATCAGCAATTGCCCTGATGAAACACATGATACCTCCGACCCCTGAACCCAGTTCAGACTGATGAGGCGCCGGTGGGACTGTGTCCCTAAGTTAATGTTCATTTGACATTATTGATATTTAATTGAGGCTGGACTAATGCTTCTCTTCCTTATGCTTTTGTAGCAGATACGAGCTGTCTGTTTGTGTGTGTGTGTGTGTGTGTGTTTGTATGTGTTTTTGTGTGTGTGTGTTTGTATTTGTTTGTTTGTGTGGTGGTTTGTTGTATGTGTCTGTTTGTGTGTGTGCATGAGCACGTGTTTGTGAATTTTGTATAACACTGTCTCTGTGTATGTGTGTGTGTGTGTGTGTGTGTGTGTGTGTGTGTGTGAGGGGGGTGTACGATGGGGCTTAATGTGTGATTGTGTTAATGCAAGTTGTGTGGTCGGCATGTGACTGTAGGAGGGTGGGTGCTCGTTGCTTTGATGCTAATCTGAATAGACACATAAACAACACCTACAGTGCCAGGCTTCCAACCCTGCCAGTCATGACCTCTCTCCTGGCCTCCCTCCTCCCTCTAACCTACCTCCTCCCTCCTGGCTTATCTCCTGGCCTATGTGCTGACCTCCCTCCTCCCTCCTGGCTTCTCTCCTGGCCTACGTGCTGACCTCCCTCCTCCCTCCTGGCCTCCCTCCTGGCCTCCCACCTGCCTCCTGGCCTCTCTACTGGCCCTCCTGGCCTCCCACATACCTACTGGCCTCTCTCCTGGCCTAACTCATAGCCTCCGTTCTCCCTCCTGGCCTAACTCCGGGCGTCCCTCCTGGCCTCACTCCTGGCTTCCCTCCTGGCCTCCCTCCTGGCACCTTTCCTCCTTCCTGGCCTCCCACATATCTCCTGGCCTCCCTCCTTGCCTCTGCAAGGTCAGTTTGGAGGGTGGGTGTTTGGCTTGGCAGCTGAAATCTTCTGGTCCTATGGCGTGGGGGTGGAAAATGGGAGACTGGAGAACCAATCAGGATCACTGAACTGAAATGCTTTGAACACACACCACTGAGTTGCTAAGGGGTTGTTGGCATATCTGGCTAAATGCAGTGATACTTCATCATCATCTGAGTGGTGCTTTCTCTGCAATCTCGTGACCTACGACCTCTGAGCGTTCCAATGGTCATTCAGTGGTCACTTAGCATTGCATTTAGGTCATTCAGCACACACTCTGATGCAGAGCAACTTACAGTAGTGAGTGCATGCATTTTTCATCCTGGTCCCCTGTGGGAATCCGACCCGCTACCCTGGCGTTGCAAGCACCTCGTTGTACCTGCTGGACACTGAACGTGAGCGGCCTGTCGTGCTGATTTACTTCATTGTCTCATCTTTAAACAGCTCTGATCCGATGTTCCTGATGGAGACCTTCTGATGGCCGTCGAGTCTCTGGGTCTGTTTCATCAAATGAATCCATCAAAGTATGATTAGACTGAACAAAGCAGTGTATGCAACACACGTCTAAGGACCCAGTCACATCGGCTTTGGAAGGATCCGTTTCATCTGCACTGTTGGAAGAAAGTGTTTTGAAAGCGTATTGCAACTGAGCTACCACCCACCTGAATTAGACAAAACCTAAACGACGTGTTGCTTTAAACATCTGAGGCTGACGTGTTTTAATTCTCCAGCAAAGGTCCTAGGGAGCGAAACCTTTCCTCGGGGACCCTCAGCCATTCTACGTATTTGTTCTAGTCCAGAGCTAGCCATCTAATCAGCTAATCCTCAAGCCCTTGATTAGTGAATCGCGTGTGCCTGTTCTGGGCTATGTCAGCATTTTCAAATGGCTGGGGTCTCTGAGAGGTTTGAAAACATAGGGTGTTAACTTTGCTGGAGAATGAAAATGTATCATCTTGAGATGCTTTAAACCATTTCATGGTTTGTAATAAACCCCCTTCATAAGGAACTCAGAGCAGTACCAGTAAATTTTGAGAATCCTCTTGGGGTTTTTGAGTTCTTGTTGGTGCACTATTTGTTGATTAAATGTTATTGGTTTAATTTAAATTAACACATTCAGAAAAAACTTGCAATGCATTTTTTATTATTTGTGTTGGCTGTCATTTTCAATTCATCCCGAAATGCTGTTAACATTGTGGCCATGTGGCAAAATGTACTATTTTACTCTCCCAGGAGTTGGGGTTTTCATTTTTTTCACTTAGTTCAATCTTTATTGTATCTCCTTCTGGTTCTGATCTGTCTAAATAAATTGACAGTTAGAGTTCTACAAAATATTTCTACAAATGCTCTCATCTTCAATCACAACAAGGCTCTAAAATTCGCTTTTACATTTTTGCATTTAATTGTATATGAGACACTGTGTTTTAACGCAGCCCTTTAAATGCACTAACCCCCTCCCAAAAATATAGTCCCACCAATAGTCAAATCAAGACACCATTGGTTCCTTCTGAGTGCCCTTTATTCAGTTTTAAAAACATGTCTGTGTACAGTAACTCTTACACTGAAGTCTACATTCAAACACCAGGTCTCATGTCTCTTCGTTGATGAACTGCATTTAGTCACTACATAGTCATGGAGATTTCCGTCTGTCTATTCTCAGCATGCTTTTCAACATCTCATCATAAGTCTGCCTGCGCATAAGGGTAAAGGTCCTGGATTTAAATTTGGGATAACCAATCAGATTGGATTAAATGCATTAAAGGAGAATGAGTAGATCATCAGTCCCATTAACTGGGCCCAAGATCTTGCGATCAGAGGGACAAGTCTGGGTAAACATCCCCATCTAGTGGTCAAAATCAAGCATTGATTGCTGCACTCTCATCTTTGTGTGTGTGTGTGTGTGACCAAAAAATCCCCACAAGGACCTTTCGTCAGTCCCCATGAGGGAAAATACAATTTCCGGCTTAAAGTTTAGGTTTAGGGTACAATTAGGATTAGCTTTAGGGTTATGTTTAGGGTTAGGAGGTTTATGATAACGGTTATTTTGGGATTTAGATAAGGTAAATAGGAATTTAAATGGCACAAACTTGTGTATCTATGAGGATAGGGATTGGTGTGTGCATATGTGCCATATGAGTGTGTTCTTCACCAAAGAAGCCATGCCATTGGCTTTAAAATATCCACAAATCAAGGAGAGACAGTTTTTATCTGGAGATGCAACAATTACTACTGGTAATTGTAATAATGCATGAGACTAATAGTGCTTTTCAGGGAACCACAACAACTCTGTAGCCCTGAGGCGTACAGCACCACAGCACGTTCCCAAGCAGCAGACCCTCTCGCTGCCCGTCAGGCTTCAGCTTTAGTCACGTGACCCGGAGCACGAGTCAAATGACAAGAGCCTCGTGGCATTTCTGTGTTTCTCTGTGGACCCTGTCCGGCCTAGCCTTGAACCCCCCCCCCCAAGCCAAAATTAAACACAACTCACAAGAACATCCAGGATGGAGAGGACAGGATGCCTTAGGCTAGAGATAGAGGGAGATAAAGAGAGGGAGAGAGCAGGAGAGAGAGAGAGAGAGAGAGAGCAGGAGAGAGAGAGAGAGAGCAGGAGAAAGAGAATTCCTCCAGAAAGGTGGCTCGGTAGAGTCTACTAAGTGACTAAAATGTAATATAATATAGGGAGGAAAGAAAATAGAGTGGGGTTGAGGGGGAGTGTTATAAAAGGGATGTAGGCCTGCTGAAGACAACATCACACAGTACATAGATGGTACTGCAGTAGTGAGGAAGGAAAAGCCATACACACGTCGTCAGTTTCACCTAGAACTGCATCTCTCTAGAAAGGACATCCTAACCCTCTCTGTTTCTGCTGCTGTTTGTTTTCAGGAACAAGTGATCCATATGTGAAGTTTAAGATCGCGGGGAAAGAGGTGTTCAGGAGCAAAACCATCAATAAAAACCTAAACCCAGTCTGGGATGAGAGAGTCAGCCTACTGGTGGACAGCCTCAGAGAACCTCTCTACGTGAAAGTACGTCTTAGAGGGGCTAGTATATTAACACTATATTCAAGACATTGTGCTGTCGTCGCATGCCTTGTACGAGCTTTGGCTCAATTCTGAAATATGTAATAGTGACCTTTGGGATGGTTTGAACACTGGTTTTATTGTGGACATTTACATGTTTTAAATTTACATAACTTAGCAGACTGTCACTTCCACAGTTTCCAAATATAGTACACTTGAGCAGAGTGAATTTGATTGCTGGGGTAACAGAAATACTGTCACTTTCCCCCCAAAAACATCAGAGTGTGATGCATTTGCAGAATGCCAGATGGTTTTAATCCAGGACAGTAGATCATGTTGACACTTTGGTGACCGTGTGCTGTGTTCTTTGCCCTGCAGGTTTTTGACTATGACTTTGGTCTCCAGGATGACTTCATGGGTTCTGCCTACCTTCACCTGGAATCTCTGGAACACCAGAGGTCTGGAAACTCTTTCATTAAGTTCAATAGACTTTACTGACATAGCACGTTAAATTACATACACAGTGCAAGTACCCAATAACAGGGGGGTCGGACACAAAATGTACGGCAATAAACCAACATCAATAGTTGTGTTAGTAGTAGTCTTTCTGTCTCCCTCTTGCTCTCCCCCATCCCTCCCTGTCTACCTGGCTCTATCGCACTCTTCATCCCTCTCTCTGGCTCCATCACACTCTTTATCCCTCTCTCTCTTCCTCTTTCCCTGGCTCTACCACACTCCTCACCCCTCTCTCCCCCTCTCTAGCTGGCTCTATGACACTCTTCATCCTTCTCTCTCCATCAGACTCTTCATCCCTCTCTCTCCCTTTCTACCTGGCTCTATCACACTCTTCATCCCCCTCTCTCCATCACACTCTTCATCTCTCACCCTCCCTTTCTCCCTGGCTCCATCACACTCTTCATCCCTCTCACTCTCCCTCTCTCCCTGGCTCTATCACACATTATTTTCTTGTGTGGTCAATTTGTGATGAAACGATGTACAATTGTTTGTGACTGGTTTGAGGATTATGTCTAGAATATATGCTTTAAAAATTCACTCCCTCCTCTCTTCCTGTAATGAATCTATATTTATTTCTATTTAAATCCATTTATCCATGTATCTCCATTTATCTCCATTCATCTATTTATCTCCGTTCATCCATTTATCTCCATTCATCTCCATTTATCTCCATTCATCTCCACTTATCGTGTCTCTTGTTTCAGTAGTGCTTATCCATGGCACCACTGTCCTCTAGGCTACTTCCTATGAACAGTGCCGTGTACATACAGTGGATATAAAAAGTCTGCACACCCCCGTTAAAATGCCAGGTTTTTGTGATGTACAAGAATGAGACAAAGATAAATCATGTCAGAACTTTTTCCGCTTTTAATGTGACCTATAATGTGAACAATTCAACTGAAAAACAAACTAAAATCTTCAAAGGGGAAAAATGAAAAATAAAAACCTTACAATAACCTGGTTTCATAAGTGTGCACACCCTCTTATAACTGGGGATGTGGCTGTGTTCAGAATTAACCAATCACATTCAAACTCATGTTAAATAGAAGTCATTACACACCTGCCATCATTTAAAGCGACTCTGATTAATCACAAATAAAGTTCAGCTGTTCTAGTAGGATTTTCCTGACATTTTCTTAGTTGCATCTCAGAGCAAAACCCATGGTCTGCAGAGAGCTTCCAAAGCATCAGAGGGATCTCATTGTTGAAAGATATCAGTCAGGAGAAGGGTACAAAAGAATTTCCAAAGCATTAGATATACCATGGAACACAGTGAAGACAGTCATCATCAAGTGGAGAAAATATGGCACAACAGAGACATTACCAAGAACTGGACGTCCCTCCAAAATTGATGAAAA